>WNWK01012812.1:0-57942 GCA_009830355.1 Cherax destructor | reverse complement strand
GAACCACAACAAGAATTGAGGGAATGGTGCTTGTCAATAGTAACAGGTGTAGTGTCAATGGTCGTAAGAAGAGAAAGATGCGAGCTTCCAGCATTCTGGACCGTGATGATCGAATGCCGCTCTTGAGAGCGTGAAATGAGATGTTTTGACCAACATGGCGTAGCAGAGCCTTACCAATACTATGGTCTGAAAGATAGGTATTGGGAGAAGTTGGACGAAGAGTAAAAACTTTGTCCATTAGTGGTTTGAAACAGAGAGTTTAAGGGGAGTGCGTGACGGCTTGTCGTTTCTGAGATGAACGAGAAGAAAGTGTCGAATCGTCATGTGTGGTCTTGGTCGTTGTGTGTGGGACCAGGGGTGGTCCGATGTGAGACGGGCGGCGATTCGAAATTGCCGCACCGTCGAGGAGAAGCCGGAATCAAGGTCAGAGAAGAGCGAAGGTCAGAGCGTATCGAAAGAGCCAGTCGGGTCCCTGGTACCTGAAGCAGGTGACGAACCGGCACCAGCAAGAGGCATAGGGGGCATGAGAGGTGTCCAAAGAGTTGTCCGTTAACGAGGCAGGGTCAGTACTGGGTGCGGTATCAGGAAGGGGCCGGGGAGTGGGTTCATGGATTGGGTCAGCCATGGTTAGGTTACTTCTTTCTTTTTATTTTTAAGAAAAAAAGAAAGAAAAGAAAATAAAAATAAAAAAAAAAAAAAAAAAGGGAACGTGGAGAATAGGTCCTAGGAGGAATGAAAGGGAGCGCAAATCCCCTCCGTGCCCAAGAGGACCTCAACACCGCAAGTAGTGCAGATGCTGCATGGAACCCGTCCATACCCTACCCTTCATGCCAGTAAACCAGCAATCCGGGATAGAAACCCTCACATCCACCGAGCCATCTCGGCGGACAAAGAGAGGCGGCCGGATATCCCCACAGCATACCCCCCGGCCACCACCCCGGAATCAAGGTGGCCTCCAGAGATACACCGTCGCCCGAAAGATACCAAGGCCACCCCGGGTGACCGGAGAGGGATCGGGACATCCCCAGCGATCCAGATTCCACGGCAAACTACACCACCGCCAAGGACCTCAACGGAATGGGATGGACCACGATACCCTTCCCCTACCTAGGAACTAGAATGCCTGAGGAAAGCTCCCAGGGTAAAACTGGGAAGGAAATAAGGGAGGGATGAGGAGGAGGAGGAGGAAAGGGAAAAGGGAGGATGGGGAAGATGGGAAAAGGGAGGGGGTTGGGGTATTAGGTTCGGTCTGAGGAAGAAGACCAAGAGGTCCAATTCCTCAGACCGATAGCTCTTCTACGACAAGAGCCCCTTAAAGAGGTTAATTTAGTTAATAATGCTCTGAATGAAAAGTAAGCAAATTGGAATGACTTGTTTTTACGTCAGTAATGCTGCAGCCCGTTCAAACTTGAAAACAAATTATTTATGAAATTTGTTGCATCAGCAGTGGAGGGTTGGAAGGAAAAGGATTGTATAATGTTATCACATTATGCACTAAATCCAACAGGATAAATGAGATTTACAAGAAAGTGATTAAATGTGGAATGCAAATATTAATAATTGAAATAATCCCTCAATGAAGGTTTCTTGATGCCAAGGAAGTGAACCTATCTCCTCTCTCTGGGACTGAATTTTATTGCCTCCATTTTCCATGCATTCTATGATCAATGCAATGAAATGTGGTAAACCTGAGGATCTTTCAGAGCAGCAGGACAGCAAAAAGGCACAGCAGAAGATAAGAATAATGAATATAGGACAGAGAAGACAATTAGAGGGGAAGACATATAAGATTGAGTGATTAATGTAATAAAGCAGTTTCTGATACCCAGTCATAGACTTAAAGATGGCTTGGTGTCAGAGTAAGAATAGTAGACATACTTAAGGAAGGTTCCTTAATGCCAGTGAAGGGCTCTGAATCCCAAAGGGAAATTTGGGTTGACCTACCTTAGTTGGGTTGAACCTGACTTGATTCCCATTTCCCCAGGGCACTGTATCACCACTAAAGGTTAAACTCTTCCCATATATAAATATAATTGCAGGGTATGGAAATTTTTTTTTAAAAAATAATATACAGTAGTACTATTATATAAACAGACTTAAACTGCCTAGCAGAGGACATCCATACACAAGCTAACAATGGGCAAGTCTTGTATAGCCAATGAATACAAGTAATGAGACAAGTATCCCATGTGCTGAGGATGGCCAGAATCCCAATCCCTCTTCAGTGAAAGTAATTTTAAGCATGTCAGTAAAGTCAGTCAAGTCTAAATCAGTAAAGTCAGTCAAGTCTAAATCAGTAAAGTTAGTCAGTCAAGTAAGTCTGTCAGTCAAGTAAGTCTGTCAGTCAAATAAGTCAATCAGTTATTCATCACACAAACTCATATATTTACCTCATTCTTTTTAATTGTACAAACTGATGTTTCATTAATGACAGAGGCTGTCTGTCTATCTTCATTTCTTTGTAACTCTAAGACTTAAATGCTTATGCCTTTTCTTGCCATTTTCAGCAACACTCGTATGCCTACTGGGTGCCATGATTGCTGGCAGTTACAAGACATGGAAATTAAAAGATTAAAACTCAATTCACAAACACAGCTAGCTCCTAGGCGAGAATGATACTGGACACGTATTCACAAAGGCTGGGATGGGGGTGTCGGGAGTGTCAGGGGTTGCAGGGGATGGTGATAGCTCTCCCCAGCTGACACAATGGTCTGACCCACATTATTATTATTATAATCAAATGAAGGTCTGACCCACAACCAGGCGGTAGCATGAACTGAATGGGATTCTGATGTTTTAGCTTAATTCTCAAGGGACAATGAAAAATATCTTGTACACACACAGTTTAAATACAGTTTAAACTTATGAATTTTCCATTTAACCCTTTGACAGTTTCAGTCGTATATAATACATCTACGAGCCAATGTTTGGACGTATTAATTGCGTAATTCAAAGCGGCTTCAAATGACGGAGAAAGCTGGTAGGCCACATGTGAGAATGGTCGCGTGGTGGGTGTGCGCAGTATGAAAAAAATCGGGGACTCAGTGGTGCATTGTGGGAGCGCCATGTTTGTAGTCCTTGTTCACCATGCCTCGCGGTAAGAAGTACCTCACTCCCCGGCGAATTGGAGTTCTCCTCTTCCCAAGTGATAGTTCTAACAGCGAAAGTGAATTCCATGGTTTTTAAAAGGGTGTGACCAAAAGCAGTGCCCAGGATAACATAATTAGTGATGAAAACCCAGATGACCCACAACCTTCCACATCTGGTGCTGGACCGTCTCATTCACGTTCACCTGTACCAGGACGAAAGAGGAAACTATTTCAACGTGTAGAGGACTCAGATGTGAGCAGTGCATGTGATGATGACAGTGATTTCAAAGCTACTGAAAGCAGTTCTAGTGGCGACAGTGAGGGAGAATATTCTCCAGTGAAGCGGCAGTATGTACGACGCTACATGCGTTCTGGTAGTGTGCCATATGCTATTCAAAGGAAAAGGAGTAAATCTCGGAGTACATCTCTTGACCCTACACCACGAATTAATAGTGAAGATGACGATATTGTTACAATGGGGATGCGTAATGTGCATGGGGCAGCAGGTAGTGGTGGTGGTGGTGTTGGCGTGGAATGAGTCATGTGGCACTACAAGTGAGCCACGCTGCTAACTCAGCACAGCCACAACCACCCCCACACTTCCACAACCACAACCACCTGTCAATATCCAGTATCCACCAGCAGACTGCATCTGGGATTGGCAGCAAGGTGACAATTTTGTTCCCAATCCCCATGACTTTGATGAAACCCAAAGTGGAATACTGCAAAATTGTACACTTGGGAACAATGCCACTGAACTGGAATGCTTTCAGTTATTCTTCGATGAACCCCTGATGGACATTAGTGTCAGGAAAAGCAACACATATTAGGAGTACACCATGGCAAACAATTTTTTCACCAAGGTCACGGCTACACCAGAGATGTACCTGTTCTTTGCCACAATAATGCTTATGCCACATGTGTATAAGCACAGTGTCACCTGTCACCACATACTGGTCGACAGAACGCCTGATTTCAACCCCAGGTTTTAGTGATATTATACCAGTGAATCTATTTTTTGATACTGTTATGTATGTTACACTTCTCAGACAAAACAAGGCCTGACAGAAACGATAGGTTATATAAGATCAGGAATGTGTTCATGTACCTGAAACAAAAGTGCTGTATGTATTTTTTATCCCTTCAGGAAACTTGTTATTGATGAGTCTTTGATTTTGTTCAAAGGCAGACTGTCATTCAAGCAGTATATACCAAGCAAGAGGAAACACTTTGGTATAAAGTTATTTGTACTGTGTGATTGCAAAAGTGGTCTGGTTCTGGATATAATTGTGTACACTGGCAGTAATACATTGAGAGATACCACGAAGTTATTGGGTATCTCTGGTGATGTGGTTAGAACAATGATGGAACCATATCTTGGTAAGGGGCATATATTATATACTGATAACTGGTACACAAGCCCTTTACTCAGTGATTTCTTGTGAGTGAACATGACAAACGTGTGTGGCATAGTGCGTGGAAATCGTAAACATATGCCTAGGTTCGACGCTGGCACTCGTAGAGGTGAAGTGCAGTTGTTTGCTGCCAATGACATCATGGCATTTTGGTGGCAAGACAAACGTGATGTCACATTATTGACATCAGTTCACCGACACGAAATGGTAGACAGTGGAAGGCAGAATAGAGAGACCAATGAACCCATTCTAAAACCTGCAGCTGTGATGGACTACAACCTCAATATGCGCTTAGTGGACAAATGTGGCATGCAGATTGGGTTTGCTGATTGTGTCTGCAAGAGTTATAAGTGGTACATAAAACTCTTTTTCCATCTTCTTGAATTTCCATGCTGAATGCTTATAACATGTACAAGTTGAAGACCAACAACAAACCCAAATATGGTGAATTTTGTTTGTCAGTCATCAGACAAGTAATATTCAAGTAACAAGGAACAACACCTGCAATAGACCAGCGCCCACGAAATTATCAACACATGCCCTCTCATCTGAGGCCTGGTGATCACTACCCCATACAACTGCCTCCTACTACTCTCAAGAAAAGTGCTCAGAAGAGGTGTTTTGTCTGTAAACATACCACAAAATGCCCACAAAAATGCAGAGACACTCGTTTTATGTCATCATTATTATTATAATCAAAAGAAACGCTAAACCACAAGGGTTATACAGCGCGGCAGGGCAGGACAGGATGCAGGGAGAATGGATTGTAAGAGGGAGATGGATGATTAGTAGGGTATGGAGTGCAGCAGGACAGTGGATAGTGCAGGGATAGAGGGTAGCAAGAGATCGAGGTAGAAGGGACTGAGGGAGGTGCTAGAGGTATAGTCTTCAGAGTTTGTGTAGTAAGTCAGTTTCTGTCAAAAAGTCAATGAGAGAGTCAGGATTAAAGGAGGGTCCATCAGCAAGAAGGGAAGGTAAAGAAAGGGCTGCAGAGCGAAGACACCGTTGGAGGTAAATTCTGCGTGCTCGTTGATAGAGGGGGCAGTCCAACAGAATATGTCGAACAGACACTGGAACCTGACAATGCTCACAGAGAGGGGCAGGGAGCCTCTCCATGAGATACCCGTGAGTAAGACGAGTGTGGCCGATGCGAAGACGGGAGAGTGTAGTCTCCCAACCTCGACATTGGTGACAAGAAGAAGGCCAGAAACCTATACTCAGTTTAATAGAATGAAGTTTGTTATTTAGCAGGTCAGACCAGCGTTATTACCAACGGGTGCGAAGGTGGGTAGCAATGACCGCAAAATAGTCCGTGAAAGGAACACCTCTATATGAAACTGGAAGGTCATGTACTGCTGACCGCACATTGGCCCTCAGACATGACATCTTCACTGCCTCCAACCTTCTCCTTGTCGCAACATTCACCACCCATGATTCACACCCATATAAGAGCGTTGGTACAACTATACTCTCAAACATTCCCCTCTTTGCTTCCACGGACAAAGTTCTTGGCCTCCACAGAATCCTAAGTGCACCACTCACCCTTTTCCCCTCATCAGTTCTGTGATTCACCTTATCCTTCATAGACCCAACCGTGCTGTATAACCCCTGTGGTTTAGCTCTTCTTTTGATTATAATAATTCATAGACCCATCTGTTGACACGTCCACTCCTAAAAATCTGAATACATTCACCTCCTCCATACTCCCTCCAATCTGATATCTAATCTTCTGTTACCTAATTTTTTTTATCCTCATTACCTTACTCTTTCCTATATTCACTTTTAATTTCCTTCTTTTACATACCCTACCAAACTCATCAACCAACCTCTGCAACTTCAAAGAGCAACTGTGACAACTCCCACTTTGTGCTAGATTCTTTATCTTTTAACCTCACTTCTCTTGCCAAGAACTGCGCATTCACTTCTCTTACAACTCCATGACTGATGAAGCCACTGTGTAGCGAAACGTTTCTCAATAAAGATACCCAAGTTTGATACCCATGTTTGTTCAATATACTTATGTATATTGAACAAACATAATACAGACGCCCAAATGAATAATAATTGTCATATTCTGAGGAGTGGTCGGAGCCAAGCATAAAAAGCGGTTTATGGCAATGTACGCTCAAGGTTATAATGTTACACTCTCTCTGGCCCACTGACACTAGAAAACGTGTACTACTAGGGGATTACTGTAGAAGAACACTCCTTTCGAAAGCCAAGATTTATTAAATAGCACACTTTTAATACAGTGGACCCCCGGATTATGCTATTAATCTGTTCCAGAGGGCTTAACTTAAACCGAAAATAACTTAATCCGAATCTATTTTCCCCATAAGAAATAATGGAAATTCAATTAATCCGTTTCAGACACCCAAAAGTATTAAAATAAATATTGTTTCCACATTAAATTACACAGAAAAGAATAAGATATAAAGTACATAAAACAGTAATAACTTGACACTTAACTTTATTGAAGAGTTGTTGATGTGTGGAAGATGGAAGGAGGGGAGAGAAAGGAGGAGTTGCTAGTGTTTGGAAAGGGAATCCCCTTCAATTAAGACTTCAGGTACCAAGTTCTTTTCCGGGGTTACTTCCCTTCTTTGTTTTTTAATGGCACTAGGACCAGCTTGAGTCACTGGACCCCTGTCGCTCAAAAAAGTGTTCCAGAGTTGTTTCTGGCGTATGTTTGGAAATGTGCTGGCTACAAGGGTGTGTTTGGGGACAGGACAAGATAGTCCTTCATTATGACACTAATATCAACTCTACAGCTTATTTATCTGTCACAATTCATCTAATATGACATAATAAACAATATTAATAACATAGAAACATAACATATACTCTAGAATGAATAAAATATATCATTACAAATGTGAGGACTGATGTGTTGTTTGTTGTTGGGTGTATAAGGGCCACTGATCATAAGCCGTACATATAGTGGTGGTGGTGGGCAGCAGCAGCTGATGGCAGTGTTTTCAGTCGCCCTATACCTCAAACAACAATGGAGGAGTTAAGTTTCGTGTCGTAATTTTTCTATAGATTAATGGCTGAACTTACTTGCTACACTGTTAGTGCTACACTTTATCGCTGGCTGGCACTATAGCCTTTATCAACTCCTGCTGTTTTAGTATCATAACATATCGTAGAATCACTTAAGAAGACACATTTTCCCCTCTCAGCCCTTTACCAAAGGGCTGACACTAGGAGCTTTCTTTGGGCCCATGGTGGTTTATTTAGCAGTTGCAAGCACTAAAAACAATGGAATAATGACAAAATGTATGGTATGAATGCATGGGTGGCTGTCACTCGCTGGTAAACAATGGCACACTGACTGGATGGAGTGTTGGGCCGTCCTGGCCATGCGTACGCGTCCAGGACGAATGGCTTATTCCGAGCGGATCATTGTATACTGAACCAATATTTTATGGAAAAATGTATCGCTAACCGAATTTAGCGTAATCCGACGCCATCGTAATCCGGGGGTCCACTGTATAACAAAAAAAAAAATACTCCCAAGTAATGTACTTGGCTGTGTTTTCCTTGATAACTCAGAAGTTATTGACCTATTTATTGAAATAGAATCATTAATAATGAAGGGACTGAAAAGACTCAAGCATTCAACAATGTTTTACAAACCGGTAAAGTTTTTTTTTGTAGCCATAATTTTTTGGCATTTGTGGGAGGGTGAAGGGAGTGTCCAAAAGACTTGGCACTGCCACTGTATCCATTTGCTGCCAAATCCAATTTTCAATATACAGTGGTACCCCGACTTACGATGGTCCCCAAACACACCCTTTTATGTAAGTTGATTTTTTTAAATGCTTTTGTAAGTGTAATTTTGGGGGTCTAAAAGGACTAGTCTATTTTACATCATTTCTTATGGAGATAAATTCGTTTGGTAATGGCACTTGAACAGCATTCTGGAATGAAAAAATATCGTAAGTCGGGGTACCACTGTATTTTTTATTTATTTGATTGACCAATCTTGATGAAATGTTATACGTATAGCATGTTTTATGCACTCTTACTCAAACAGTAAAAAAATTGATGAAATTGGACGATAAATAAAAATAAAAACTTAAACCTCAAATTGCAACCTCCTTAGTATTTTTGGGCCGAGGTAAACTGCGGATAACTGGGATAGTGAAATAAAAGACTAAAGTGGGGAGAGACTTAGGGGTAATAATGTCAGATTTCACTTTCAAGGATCACACCAGCAAGGAAAATAATAAGCTGGATAACTACAGCCTTCAAAATATGTGCGCGTGCGTGCACGCACACACACGCATGTACACACACACAGATACAGAAAATGAGAAAATATTCACTGGGAAGTACAAACACAAAATCATAGAATCTACCCTCATAGCTACCACCCCTAATTTTAGCATCTCACAGGACAATGGAAACTTAGACGTCATTTTAATATCTGCCCTCAAGAAGTACATACCAGCACAAGATCAGTAATTATATAGTACTTCCTACCCAAATTTTAAACTTGACTTAAAGAGCTGTGATGACACTCCCTGATGTGCTGCCCACCTGCACGGTTGACAGGTATAACCTTGCTATAAATTCATGTTCTTCATACACTTGTGTGTCTGGTGAAGACCCCTCTGGGGGGAGAGAAAATATACAAATCAATTAATTTTGTGAGTTTGTGTCGATGTGAGTTATTACTGAGCAGACTGAGGTGGTGCAGCTTCACACGAGCTCCACAAAACTCAATCTTTCATACTATTCCATTCATGTTTGTGCCTTTTAAATATGGCGATGAAAATCTTCAGCTCAACATCTTTCACATGTCTCCATGTATCATCAGGAGCTATGTAATGTTGCAAAATGAGCAGCAGGTGTGTATGTATGTGTGTATGTATATGACATACCTAATTATAATTCTAGACATGTGATTGTCGGTGGACACTCACTCTAATGAAGTCCTAAGGTGAGAAAATTAATGTTACACTGGGCAACTTCAAACAAGATTTTAGTTTATTTTTTTCCCACACATGTCATCTCCCATTGAGGTATAATGACATTATTATTCATTCAATAGCTGTCTTGGCAGAGGTGCACAGACATCACACTGTAATATTACACCAAAATTTGAATATGCAACAGTTGTGTATATTAGTGTCTTCACCTAATAAAACATAGAAAAGTAAAAAGACATGATACAAATTGGTTCCCAAGGCAAGTAAAGTTAAGTTACTACTAAGAATATACACTCCCTCCAGGAGAGGTGCTTTGATGCTGGTGAAGACTTCTTCAGCCAATGAATTTAATCTATCCTCTCTTTCCAGTAATCAGATCTGATTGCCTTCCATTACCTAAAGCACTGTATAACCCCTACAGATTTAGCGCTCTCCCATGAAAAAAAAAAATTCAAGACTTTCAATACCATACTAAATAAACAGTTGGTTGACAAACAGAAGATAACCAACATGACTACATGAAGTGCATAAGATCACAAAATTATACAAAAATAAATGAAGATTTCTTGGTTCTAACAACATGGAAAACAAAAAATCACAAATGTAAACATAAAAAAAAAAAAAGCAATGCCAAAATATTAAAAGAAATCTTCACAACTAGTTATAACAAATTTAAATGGGATCTAAGAGGAGGTAGTATGTGCTACAACCACAACAAATTGGACACCATAAGTTCATTTCTTCTGCTGTAACTATGAATAAGTAATCACAAATAGGTAATGACATACACACTGCATGTCTTACTCTTAAGTGACCTTGCCAGGACTCCAACACCTAGCATGGCACTATGGTAAGGATACAAATATTCTTACATGAAAAGTACACTTATCTATCAAGTATAAAAAAAATTTCAAAGCTTAATGAGATATAATTAGTAAAGCTGGAGGTGCACTCACACTAGCCTCTCTACTACCTCATGTCACATTCAAAACTATTTAGTGGTAGGAGCGAACATTTGCTAAATCTTAGTTTCTTTTAATTAAAATACTGATGCATATCATATATACTGTCCCTTTAAGTAATTTTTATACAACACCCAAATAAATTTGTCATATACGTACATACATAATATTGTACATAAATCATCAATTTATAAAACTTTCTTCTGCAATCATACACACAAACTTGTTTCTGTATCAATTAATCACAAACTTCATATTTTTTTCCCTTCTTTATATACTTTACCTAAATTTGGGTTTGCAGAATTTTTATGAAAAGTTCCATTATTTACCGAAGTCCTTAGAAAGCAAAACACAAACTGCTATGTACTCTACATTCTCTCTTCTGCCGGGTCACCATTTGGAGAAGACCCAGGCCGGATGTACCGGCGAACCTACAACATACATTCTCTCTCAATAGTGTATTTATTTTATTATTTTTCTTTTTGAGGGAGGAGGGAAGGGTCTCCTTGAAACACCCTTCATTTCCATAGTTTAAGGCACCATCTAATGAGGAATTTTGTAAACCATTTTCTTCTACCATACTTATTGTATATCAGTACTACAATGATTTTATACCTGTAGTTTTTCTGAAGCAAATCATGCAGCACATCACACCTTCAAGTGTAGCACATCACATCTTTTTGTGCAGCGCATCACACCTTCGTGTGTGGCGCATCACACCATGTATGGCACATCATACATGTAATTTACTTCAAGGATTCTTCCACCCCTACAGCCTGGCTTGAAGCAAAACATCATAGATGACTCTCTGGTCAACCAGGCTGTTACTGCTAGTGGCCTACACTGCCATCACAACCTGACTGATCAGACAGTTCAAGCAGGTGTTGTTATGATACCCATGACTCGTACCCATGGCGTGGGTGGTAGTTGAAAGATTACAGAGGCACATGATGGGTCCAGGGACTGGTGGTGACTCATTTCTTGTAGAAGTTTTCAATGTTATACTCATCACAATAATCTAACATCCCATTCTGGGCAAAACAAAATATAAATTTTTGCAGTGCTTTTAATTCTATATCCAACTGAATGTTACCTAGCATTATTATGCATTCAAAATTTTACTAGACAAAAATTTAATAGGCAATCTCTAATGTATGTACGTAATTTTTTTTTTATCATTACACACTTAAACATTTATGTACAGTGGAACCCCGGTTTTTGTCCGGTCTGGTTATCGTACAATTCAGTTTTCGACCACTTTTTTCGGCAAAATTTTCCCCGTTTTCGTACATCTGCTCGGAAATCAATGTAAAATCAATGTAAAATGTAAAAATAATTTTTCACTGTTCCTATATATAAGATAGAATATTTTTTTTTTTTTTTACAAATGAAAAATTAGCTGAAAGGACTTAGAACAAAACTGAAATGTTCCTACTTGTATATCTAGTACAGTATAAGCCTTTAAGATAGTTAAAAACCCTTAAATACTCATGACTACAGGATAACTGCAATTTTCCAACATCCAGGATTGAGAAAAGTCGCTGACCCTAAAATCACCTCTTCAGATAAGTTAAAAATTTGCAGTCAAAACCAAAACATTCCAATTTTTGAAAATTTTTTGTTTTGTTTAGGTTTGCTGTGCTCAGAGTCTCACATTAAACATGTGTGAGTCATTTCTATATTGTTCTTAATTTGTTTTTATCGTTTTTGCTGTTTTGGACCACAATATATCCTTAGAATTCTTTCTAAACAGATTAGTGCAACATCTGGTCAGAAATGGAAGAGAGTTGCATTTAATATTTTGGGGAGTGGAGGTTTTGCAGTGCATACAGAAAGGAATTTCTTAAAATATTACAAAAGAATACTGGTGCATCAACTGTGTATGCTATACTGGCCTGCAAATATAAAATACTTAAGTTCTAAGTAAACACTATCTAATAAAGCTATAGTGCAAAGAGAAGACCATTACAAGCCTAAGTTTGAGAAGGTTTCCAAAGAGGGAGGCTGAAGATGTGTGTTAAGGTGTTGACTTAGTACATGAAAATGCAAATTTTTCACGAGACAATGGATATTGTTCCCAAGTCCCTACATATATAGGAGGGTCTTAGGGGTGACAATCTGTTTGGAAGGGGGAGCTAGGGGACTTGTATTGAAGTCGAATAACACACCATCTTTTAAAAACTTTTGTTATAACACGGTTGCAAAACTGCAGCATATTTTCAGTGAGCATGTCGTAAAAAATAAATTTACACAGTGGAATACATGTAGGGGAAAATACAGTGGAACCCTGGTTAACGAACACCCCGAAATCGTGTAATTATGTAAGTAAGTATAATATTGTAAGTGCTTGTGGAAGTGTATTTTTGGGGGTCTGAAATAGACTAACCTAAATGACATTTTTTCTTAAGGAAGTAAATTCGTTCGGTAATGGCACTTGAGCAGGCTTCTGCAATGAATTTTTTTCGTTAACCGGGGTTCCACTGTACATGGAATGCACTGCATTCTTTTCCCTCTGCCTCACAGTGAGCCTCAGGACATGTACTCTGTCTTACGGGCTAGTGGGCAGGAGTGCTTGAGCTAGTAAACGACAGGGTACTGAGTGTTGAAAAGTGAGTGAGGTTCTGAGTGAAGGGATGAGAGTGACCTGTGGGTGCATGCTATTGCTGCCATCACACACTCCATTTACCTGTTGTACCTCCCAAGTGACTGGAGAGTATGGTCAGATGGGCACTGCTGTGGGCATGGGTAGAGGCAGGTGGGTAAGGATATGCAGGTGAGGGTGAGTATTTGGGGAAGAGGCTGGTATAAGAATGGTGGGGGAGTATGAGTGAAGGGCAACTGTGGCAGAGGTAAAGGTTCCTACCTTTATTGGGTGAATGTTGATGAGGGTATGGGTGAAGGTGGATGAGTGTTAGAGTGTATGAGCAGAGGGGTGTATAAAATGGACAGAGGTGTGTGAAAAATGGTTACTGGTATTGGGTGTGGCGGGTGAAAGTTAGGGACATATGGTTCTTTCACCATCTAGCAGTGAGGCTATACAGTGAAGCATGGGGATTCATTCATGTGTGTAATATCTTACCTCACGCACCATTTATATATGTTCAGTACCATACCTCAGCCACATGTGTCCACCCACACCAACTGCTCATTCAAACTTTCCCTCCCCAGGCCACACACCCAGCACCCTCCCCCATACTGCCCACAACCCCAACCCATACCACCCACCCTATACCATATTTTATGGCATTAAATACTTTTTTCTTTTTTCCAAAAATAAGTCTTAAAAATTTACTCAGCGTCTTAAAGGCCAAAGTACCATTTATCTTTCTTTTTTTTTTTTTTTCAAAAATTTAGTCAATCAGAATGGGGTAGGGTTCCTTGATACCAGAGTGTCATGTTTGCTGTAAAATATGGTAATTACCCCCACAGGCACATGCCTTTACCCACACCATCCCAACCAACAATCTATCC
The DNA here is from genome assembly GCA_009830355.1 of Cherax destructor. Lineage (NCBI taxonomy): Eukaryota > Metazoa > Arthropoda > Malacostraca > Decapoda > Parastacidae > Cherax > Cherax destructor. The sequence continues at coordinate 44,068 of WNWK01012812.1, read as the reverse complement.
CTACACAACCCATCCATTCAATTACTGCCACAGCCACATGCCTACACCTACATTTTCCTATGGCCACATTCCCCCACTACCTCAAGACCAATCCTTGCCCAGCCCCATATACCTTTGATGAGTTCCGAGAGTTTTCAACCCCTGAAGACCGACCATTGGCCAAGCTCGTCAGGTGTTTGCCTGGTCAACCAGGCTGCTGCTGCTGCTGCTGCTGCTGCTGCTGCTGGAGGCCTGCAGACCCACATATCCATCACAGCCTGGTTGATCTGGCACCTGGTGAAGATACTTGTATACAACCTTACCTGACCTTACACCCTATCATGACATCCACACACTTAACCCTTTCAGGGTCCAAGCCATAGATCTACTCATTGTCCACAGGGGTCCAAGAATTTTCAAAAAAAAAAAAAAAAAATTATTTTTTCTTATGAAATGGTAGAGAATCTTTTTCTGAAGGTAATAAAACAAAAAGTACGAAATTTGGTGGAAAACTGATGAAATTACACCATCGTGAATTTCACTGTCGGCGATATTTACATATCAGCGATTTTGCCCACTTTGACTCCTATTTTAGGCCAATTACATTATTCCAGTTGACCAAATTCTTAGCTATTTCGTTAGTATTACTTCTATTTTATCGATTGAGCACAAGAACTGCCCAATCAACTATTTCAAGTAGCCAATAAAGTGATCAGAAATTGGTAATTTTGCCAATTTCACACAAAATTCAAAATACTCCAATTTCAAAACAGCATCCAGAATAAACAATGCAGGCATTCCTGGCCCTAAAATAACATTTCCTCTGTTTTTAGTTACGTTTCCAGGCTTTACAGATGAATTCCATTTTTATTTTTTATTTACATACAGAATTTTTATTCACACCAAAAAATAGATGAATTACTCTTATGCAATATTGTATAAATTGTATAAACACTATCAGTGTATTTGTAAACGTATATTAGACCCACCAGTTGACGTGTATTGGTCACGTGATGTGATTTGTTTACTCTTGAAAATTAGCAAAAATCAAACATTTCTGCTACTTTGAGCTCAATTAGAAGCTATTTTCAGTACTAAAACCAATCAAAATCATCTCTACTTCTGTAATATATCTTCCATTCTATCAAATGAGACCAAGAAACGGCGAATACAACCGTAAAAACCAAATGTAAATACACCACAAAGTTGCTGTTTTAATAAAAAAACACAATCAGTTTTTTTTCTTATTATGCACTGTGTGCTTCAGGATTTACTTTATATGGTGAACACTTACCACATAGATGCATTCTCTCATATCTAGGCCCAAATTTACCGATCACAGCTTATCTGAGTGAGCTGAGCTCATGGCATAGATCTACGGCTTGGACCCTAAAAGGGTTAAATTGCCTAGGTCACCCACCATTGTCATTACCACCTACACCACCAACCACTCATCCATTGCACACATACCCATCCACACACCCAATCATCCATCGTTCAATTACTACCCACACTGGGCAACTGATATCTACACCTTTCACCCACACCACTTTCCCATAGCTTCAAGCCCACTCCCGCACCTTACCCATGCTTTCATTTGCACCACTCCCTCACCGCTTCAAGCCCACACAGCCCCACACCTTACCCATGCTTTCATGGCTTACACCCCCTATCATGCCATCCCCACACCTAGTCACTAGCCACTTGCCACCCTCATTACTGCCCACATCACCAACCTCACACTCATCCACCATCCATACTAAGCCACTGACACTGCCACCCACATGGTGATCATTATACTGCCTCATTTGCTTCCAGCCTCCATCCCCACACCACACAGCATCCTACACTTCCCAACACCAGCCTCCAGCTCCTGCCCCTCCTCCCAACTTTTCAGTCTACATCTCCCACACCAAACCCACTCACCTCAACTGCTCTAACCCCTCCTATGTACACCCTAATCACTCTGACCCCTTCTTTATGGCCCCCCTACAGTAAGAACGAGTTGAACAATTGAACAATAAGGCACCACTGTCTGCTAGCAGAGATGTGGTTACAGGATATTTCATGCACATCACCACATGAACTCATAATTACATTATCATTGGTTTTTATAATTTTAAGACTAAACAATTTGGTTGACTTTTTTTTGGGGTTCTAACGAACATAACCCTATTTGATCCATATATTCTTCAGTTTAGTTTACATGCATTTTTTATTTCACGCTGGTTTCTGGAACGTAACTACTGTGTTAGTCAATGGTTAACTGTATTTAATTTAGGGGGCTTTGGGGGGATAATGGAGATTATAGGGGGTTTCAGCCCCCATGGTGCTATGTCCTCACTTATTACAGAAATATATATTATCATTTGGTTAGTAATGCTTAGGCATGGAATCGAAAAAATGTATATTAGGGCCAAAAATGGTCTCTGAGTGTTTCTTAATAAATTTTCTACTATGGTAATTAACATGCAGCATCATTCTCCATTACAGTAGACCCTCTCTTTTCGTTACCCTCTGATTTTGTGATTTTCGGTTATCGCCAACTTTTTTCATCAAAATATATTCTCTCTGTTTTTGTTAGTTCCCTCTGGTTCCGTCGGTTGTACGGAACATGTCCAAGTGCCCGTGCACACACAAAGCCTCCCCTGCAACCACAACTAGGTGAGTACACCATTCTGAGTCAGTGTGGCATTGTTTCTTGGCGAGTGAACATTACCCTGCGAGGTTATACGAAACATTTCGTAATAATCCATTGTTTTTTGCGCTTGTTTATTGTGTGTGACTTCTAAATAAGCCACCATGGGGCCAAAGAAAGCTCCTAGTGCCAGCCCTTTGGTAAAGAAGGAGAGAAACACGACAGAATTCAAGAAAGAACTGGTAGCAAAGTACCAAAGTGGAGGAAGAAGAGAGAGGGGAGAATGTGCCTTTTTTAGTGATTCTACGATATGTACAATACTAAAGCAGCAGGAGTCGATAAAGGCTATAGCGCCAGCCAGCGATAAAGTGTAGCATTAACAGTGTAGCAAGTAAGTTAAGCGATTAAGTGATAGAAAAAGGACGATACGAAACTAACTCTTCCAATGTTGTTGGAGGTACAGTGGACCCCCGGATTACGTAATTAATCCATTCCAGAGGGCACTACTTAAACCGAATATTACTTAATCTGAATCTATTTTCCCCATAAGAAATAATGGAAATTCAATTAATCCGTTTCAGACACCCAAAAGTATTAAAATAAATTTTGTTTTTACATTAAATTACACAGAAAACAATGATACATGAAGTATAAAACAGTAATAATTTGACACTTACCTTTTTTGAAGAGTTGTTGATGTGTGGAAGACGGAAGGAGGGAGAGGAAGGAGGAATTGCTAGTGTTTGGAAGGGGAATCCCCTTCCATTAAGACTTCAGGTACCAAGTTCTTTTCCGGGGTTACTTTTCTTCTTTGTTTTTTAATGGCACTAGGACCAGCTTGAGAGTCACTGGACCCCTGTTGCTCAAAAAAGTGTTCCAGAGAGTTCTGTTTCTGGCGGATGTTTGGAATTGTGCCGGCGACAGGGGTGTGTGTTTGGGGACAGGACAAGATAGTCCTTCATTATGACACTAATATCAACTCTATGGCTTATTTATCTGTCACAATTCATCTAATATGACATAATAAACAATATTAATAACATAGAAACATAACACATACTCTAGAATGAATAAAATATGTCATTACGAATGTGAGGACTGGTGTTGTGTTGTTTGTTGTTGGGTGTATAAGGGCCACTGACCATAAGCTGTACATATAGTGTGGTGGTGGGCAGCAGCAGATGGCAGTGTTGTCAGTCACCCTATACCTCAAACAACAATGGAGGAGTTAAGTTTCGTGTCGTCATTTTTCTATCAATTAATGGCTTACCTTACTTGCTACACTGTTAATGCTACACTTTATCGCTGGCTGGCACTATAGCCTTTATCAACTCCTGCTGCTCTAGTATCATAACATATCGTAGAATCACTGAATCACTTAAGAAGACACATTCTCCCCTCTCAGCCCTTTACCAAAGGGCTGGCATTAGGAGCTTTCTTTGGGCCCATGGTGGCTTATTTAGCAGTTGCAAGCACTAAAAAAATGGAATAGTGACAAAATGTATGGTATGAATGTGTGGGTGGCGGTCACTCGCTGGTAAACAATGGCACACTGACTCTGGATGGAGTGTTGGGCCGTCAGGGCCATGCGTATGCGTCCAGAACGAATTACTTATTCCGAGCGGATCAACTTATACTGAACCAATATTTTTATGGAAAAAGGTAATTTATTCCGAATTTTACGTAATCCGACGCCTACTTAATCCAGGGGTCCACTGTATATAGGGCCACTGACAACATACGCAGCTCTCCGCCAGCATCTCCTCCAAGGTAAGTGTAAATATTTCTTTATTTATAAAGTGTAAATATTTCTTATTTATAAATTAAAGTGTAAATATTTCTTATTTATAAATTACGTACATTGTTTCAGTGTGACTAGTGGTGTTTCAGTGTGACCAGTAGCCACCACTATATACGGCTTTTGCTGTCAGTAGCCCTCATAAACCCAACACCTCCACTCGTCACATACGTAGTGACATATTTTATTTATTCTAGAGTATATATCGTGTTTCTATGTTATTAATAATGTTTATTATATCATATAGATGAATTGTGATTGATAAATAAGCCGTAGAGTTGATATTAGTGTCATACTGAAGCATTTTGTCATGTCTCCAAACAATAAGCTCGCCTCCCTCTGGAACGGATTAATTGTATTTACATTATTTCTTATGGGAAATATTATTTCGGTTTTCGTCATTTTCGGGTTTCATCAGACTCTCTGGAATGGATTAATCACGAAAACCAAGGGTCCACTGTATTACTTTTTCTTTTCTCTTAGATATTAACTTTATACAACTTACTGGCTTATGCAGTGCTCACATATACAAACATCAGTTTTGACAGGCTGCCCAAATTATGTGAACCAATCTTTTCCTAACACCTTATCACTCTTAACCAAATTATGTGTTCATGTTTGTCGTATTATTAATGATATATAATACTAACAGGTTGATGAATAAGATACATGTGCAACACCTGGGTGTTTTTCAACTGCTTTGTAGGCAAAACATTTAAGCAATAAAGATACCCAAGTGTTGTATATATGTCTTATTTATCAAGGTATCTATATTGCATATCATTAATGATACTTGTCTGACACAGCAACACCATAGTATCTTGGTAAAGAGGATATCTTCTACAACTCTATTGCTAAACATCTTGTTGGCATAATCTACTTCCATTAGTGGGCTTTATCCAGTTATGATGCCATTTCCAACAGCTGCACTTCATATCTGACTCTAGTATGCAAGTCTCAATCCTTTTGCCTCTGCTTTAGGCTAAGGAACTGATCACCACCTGTGAAGGCTAAGAGACTGATCACCTTCTGTGAAGGCTAAGGAACTGATCACCACCTGTGAAGGCTAAGAGACTGATCACCTTCTGTGAAGGCTATGAGATTGAACAATTTAAATTACATCTCCATCATAAGTCACCCTCATATTCACCTGGAGGTGAAATGTTTCAGCAATAAAGATACCCAAATGCTGCACCTGTGTCTTATTATTCATGTCAGGGTATCTTAAAATATATCAGAATCTTGATCTAAATTTGCAAATTTTGTCCCTCGGAACAATGCAGCAATTTTTTTTATAATAGTGTTAAAATATATCAATAATTTAATTAATAACTAGTCATGATAATTAACAGGTAAAAGTAATGTAGGCTCCCATGTGTCATTATTATATTACAAGTAAACACTCATAGTATCTTACATGTTGAGCAAACTTAAATTCATCACAGGTTTTCAATATTAGTAAAATTAAGTTCCTAAATACCTTTATTATTTCTGTAACTTAAGTTCACTAGTACAATGTATACAAGTGTGCTCAAAATATTCAGGAATGTAACAGAGTAGAAACTTAATAAATAGGAAAGTGCTAGTCAGTCAAGACAGCCTCACTCACTTCATAACACTCATAATTTTTTTCTTTTAATCTCACACAGTTGTAGGTATACCAGGAGACATAAATGTTCAAGCAGTTACCATGTTGAGAAGAGTGTTGTTGAGTATACTTGATAAGCACCTCCTTTAGCTGGCAAGAAAGGGTGACATTTCTGGATTGGTGGTCAACTCTGGGAATAACTCATCCAGCACAGCATCAAGCAGAACATATGATAGCTGAAAAAAATAATTTGCCTTAAATATACTTTTTTAGATGCTCATAGTCAAGAATTATTTATTTTTAAAAATAATTAGAATATTAATGTAATACTTAAACTCTACATCAAAATCATAGCTTTCCACATTTCTGTGTAACTGTGATACCTTATTCTATGATGTAACTTTTATACCTTAAAGGCTTGGCTTCCTGTATGATCAATACATTTCAACTGTCTTCACTTATTGAAATTTTTTAAAGGTGCACTTGAAATTCATGTTCAAGAATTCTACACACAGTATTCTCTGTGCTATCATGGTATAGTTGTCCCTTGAGTTACACTGGCCTGGTGTTACTATAATTTTGAGTTAAGATCTGACCTCATAAAGGAATTAAGCTTTGAGTTGCAATGAAAAATTTGAGATAGAATAGGCATTTGTGATTTAATTGTGCCATCGTTTGTATTACCAAGTCATTGTGGCCAGTAAAGTGCAAAGTAAATGGGCAATTTCTCTGAATAGCAAACAAGAAATTGTGAAAAACACGATACAGGAGTTAGAATTAGTGCACTGGAGTGGGAGTATGGCTTTCCACAATTAACCATCTCCTCTATTATCAAACAAAGGGACATTATAAAGAATATTAAGTGGCTGACAAATCTAAGCTATTTAAAAAAGGCAGAGAAATTATAGAGATGGAAAGACTGTTGTTATTGTGGATAAGAGAGAAGCAGATGGAGGGAGATACAGTGCCTGCAAGTTATTTCTGTGAGCATGCAAATCCAAGATACAGTAAAAGTTGCATTTCCAGGGTCTTGGAACAAATTACCATAAAACAATGTATTTTGGGATATGAGTTACAATAGTTCTGAGGTACAATACACCTTCTGGAATGGATTAATATCATAACAAAAGGGACCACTGTATTAATCCTTTCAGTAGCCATCACACACAACTACATCGCAGAGGCCAGGGCCCTCTCACCTAGTTCTACATCACGAGCTCAGCTCATTCAGATAAGCTGTGAGCGGTAAATTCTGGCCTAGATATGAGAAAATGGGTCTGTGTGGTAGATGTGCACATTATAAAATCCTGCCCCATGCAGTGTGTGATGGGAAAAACCAAAGTCTGAGCATGTGTTGTGCGTTGAAAATAATGATTTAGAGGTGTTTTCTAGGATAGTTCTTATGTTTTTTTTTTTTTGGCTGTTTTTTGGAATCATTTGATAGAATGGAAGACAAGTAGTAGATTGAAGTTGGGCTCAAAGTAATCAAAATATTATTTTTTATTTTTCTGAGGACAGGCAAGGTTTCCTACACCCCCAGTCTGTTTTATGGGTTTGTAATAGGTCTGATTCAATTACTGGGATGCCATAAACCATGACCAATCATTCCTGATCATATTTTATCTGATAAATAAAGTAAATTTTCTATTTTTGTGTGATTAGAATTCAAAATGTGACTAATGAACAGAGGAAATGTTGTCTTAGTACCAGGAATGTCTACACTGTTTATTTTGGACTCTTTAATTTTTAAATCAGTATTTTTTTAATTTTGAGTAAAACTGGCATTAGTGAGCAGCTGTAATAGTTGAATGGACAGTTTCTTGTGCTCAACTTACAGAACAGAAGGCAAAGAATTTGGTTGAATGGAAAAATGGAACTGGCTTAAGAGAAGACTTAAATTAGGTGAAATCGCCGATGTGTAAATTGCGCAGCGGCTGTTAACCTTACACCTGCATAATTCCAGAAGTTTTCCATCAAATTACTTACCTTTGGTGTCATTACCTTCAGAAAAATATTTTCTACCATTCCAAAAGTTTTTTTTAAATAGTGGACACCAAGAACAATCGCAACTATAAGACCTAGGCTCAGTCTGGGAAGGAAGACATATGGGCAAGTCTCCTTACACATGTTGCTCCTGTTCACATAGCAATAAATAGATTACTAGGTTAAAGTCTGGTGTTGTGGGTTGCATCCAGGGGTGTGAAAGTATACTTCTGACAGTAATGAGCTATGAAATGAGTTGATATAGATAACAGTGGAAGCCATAATGACCCTCATATAGACAGTGGGCTCCAGTCCTCATTAACCTACCAATCAAATCCTGTACAATTTTTTTTTTTTCAACAAGTCGGCCGTCTCCCACCGAGGCAGGGTGACCAAAAAAGAAAGAAAATCCCCAAAAAGAAAATACTTTCATCATCATTCAACACTTACACCACACTCATACATAATCACTGTCTTTGCAGAGGAGCTCAGATACGACAGCTGAGAATAGTCCCTCCCAGCTGTCACTATCTCAGACCCCTCCTTTAAAGTGCAGGCATTGTACTTCCCATTTCCAGGACTCAAGTCCAACTAAATCAAATAACTGGTTTTCCTGAATCCCTTCACAAAATGTTACCCTGCTCACACTCCAACAGATCGTCATGTCCCAAAAACCATTCGTCTCCATTCACTCCTATCTAACACGCTCACACATGCATGCTGGAAGTCCAAGCCCCTCGCCCACAAAACCTCCTTTACCCCTTCCCTCCAAACTTTTCTAGGACGACCCCTACCCCGCCTTCCTTCCCCTACAGATTTATACGCTCTCCAAGTCATTCTACTTTGATCCATTCTCTCTAAATGACCAAACCACCTCAACAACCCCTCTTCAGCCCTCTGACAAATACTTTTAGTAACTCCACACCTTCTCCTAATTTCCACATTCCGAATTTTCTGCATAATATTTACACCACACATTGCCCTTAGACAGGACATCTCCACTGCCTCCAGCCTCCTCCTCGCTGCAGCATTTGCAACCCATACTTCACACCCATATAAGAGTGTTGGTACCACTATACTTTCGTACATTCCCTTCTTTGCCTCCATGGATAACGTTTTTTTGTCTCCACAGATACCTCAATGCACCACTCACCTTTTTTCCTTCATCAATTCTAGGATAACTAAAAAAATCTAGGCAAAGTGTTATACTGTGCTTGGGATCTGCGTAATACCATTTGGTTCATGAGCTACTCTCTGAGACAAGCAGACAGAAAGGAGACGACACACAGACAGACAGAAAGACACACACACAGACAGACAGAAAGACAGACAGACAGATACAGACAGACAAATTTGAGTAACAAATAAAGGGAAGCAGTGAAAGCTTCAAATGTCATCACTGTAATTACTGGACTGATAGGAAGAGATAAGACTAGCCTCACCCCACACCAAATGTCACCAGTCATGATTAGTGATCAGATGAGATAAGGCAGTGACACATATCTTACATAATGCTTAGGGTTGAAATTTATTGTAATGATTATTACATATTATTATTATTTATTTGTATTATTATTATTATTATTGTTATTATTATCATTATTTTTATTATTATTATTATTATTATTATTATTATTATTATTATGCACTATCATTATTATTATCATTTGAGTACAATTTCAGTACCTAATATTACTGTCAGAACACAGATTGGCTATGAAATCACAAGAACTACTACAAATTGTAATTATCAGAACATAAAAATTATATAAAATAATAAAAAAATGAGAAAAAAAGGTATATCGGCAACGATAGCGGTAAGAACGTATATATACGTTTGGACCGTTTAAGGGTTAAAGTCTGACCTGTTTGTTGAGGACAGGCTGTTGAAAAAGGTTGACAAGTGTATTAGCTCCCTCAGTATAAAGATCTGGAGTGAAAAGAAGACGCTGCAGCCAAGGGGGTATCAAGGCCATTAGTTCCTGTCGCAATTCATTTTCTCTAGCCCTACGATCTGTTTCTGTTCGATCCGCGGGTGGGTCGACAAAGAGTGCATCTGAAATTACAGATCAATGCAAAGCTCAAATGATTTCCTAAATTTAAATGAATGTGAGAGAAAAAAATCATATTCATATTATAAAAATATTAATTAAAGGATTTTGACATTATTCTGATAAAACAAAAATAAATGGACAAAAACATACCTCGAATAAGATGAATGAGTTTGACAATGCGTGGCGGTGCAAGGGCCAATGCTAGCTTGCGCCTCAAGAACCAGCCGACTGCAGCATCTAAGGTGTTTCTAGCCAGTACCCTGAGGCACATTATCCAGCGTAGGGCGTTTATGGACAGACCGTACACACGCACCACTATAAAAAAAACTTCATTATTGTGAGAAATTATGTGCATGCAGTTCACAGGCATTAACCTGAATTCTTACATGCATATAATTTAGGCCAGGTATTTTTTTTATTTTTTTTTTATTAACACATCGGCCGATTCCCACCAAGGCAGGGTTGCCCGAAAAAGAAAAACTTTCATCATCATTCACTCCATCACTGTCTTGCCAGAGGGGTGCTTTACACTACAGTTAAAAAACTGCAACATTAACACCCCTCCTTCAGAGTGCAGACACTGTACTTCCCATCTCCAGGACTCAAGTCCGGCCTGCCGGTTTCCCTGAATCCCTTCATAAATGTTAGGCCAGGTATAACTAAAATAAACATTTCACTTACTGATGATAGTTGCACCTCAAAGCTAGGTGGGACTTCAGGTACAGGTCACAATACTGCACCTCCTTCGATGCCTAATCACTCCAAACCTCCCTCACACAATGTTGGACCACTTATTTTGTGGTTAGAACACCTCCTAACACCTCCCTAACCAATATCTAACAGAAAGTTGGCCAACCCCTCCAGACTATTGAGAGAGAAGGTGTACTTAACAGCTGATGTGCAGCCCAAGAGATTTGGTGTCCTCTTATTTTTCATTCGTTCAGCCTTATTATAGCTGTTTTTCCCTGTACGTGTGTATATTTCATTGTAGAAGATGTTAAAAAAATTTCTCATTCTTGATTCCAGCTGATACCACCATTTTTGGCCTCAACGACACCCTATTACAGAAGACCATTTTACAACCAGTGATACATCTCCATAATGTCAGCGTCTCTTTCCTCCGTATCATTTTGCAACCACTGCACACCCACCTTCATTCAAAATTTCTTGAAGGGTCCAAATAGCATCACAAATTTACACACAATATATCTAATTACAGTGGACCCCCGGTTATCGGCCGTTCCTCTTATCGGCCAACTCACTTATAGGCCGGTTTTTTGGCTACTGGTTATTGGCCATTTTTTCGCTTATCGGCCTGAATGGGACGCGTCCACCCACCCACCGGCAGCCACTTGCGTCAGTCTGGCTGTGTCTCTGGGCGAGTGAGGAAGTTTCTGCTCATTCATCCAAACATTTCGCTATAATTCATTGTTTTTCATGGTTATTCATTAAGTGCAACTGCAAAATAAGTAACCATGGCCTCAAAGAAAGTTCCTAGTAAAGTTCCTTTGGTAAAGAAAGTGAGAAACAATGGAAATTAAAAAAGAAATAATTGAGAAATGAGAGTGGTGTGCATGTGTTGGAACTTGCCAGGATGTATGGGAAAAACAAATCAACAATCACTTCTATCCTGGCAAAGAAAGAACAAATCAAGGAAGCTAATGTTGCGAAAGGAGTAAATGTGCTAACAAAACAAAAGTCACCAATAATGGAAGATATGGAGAAGTTATTGTTGTTGTGGATCACCGAAAAACAATTAGCGGGAGACAGTGTTGTGGAATCGATTATTTGTGAAAAGGCAAGGCAGTTGCATGAGGATCTTGTACAGAAAATGTCTGGAACAAGTGCTGCTGTTAGTGAATTTAGGGCCAGCAAAGGCTGGTGTGAGAGATTTAAGAAGCGTAGTGGCATACACAGTGTGGTAAGGCATGGTGAGGCTGCAAGTTCTGACAAATGTGTGGCTGAAAAATATCTGCGTGAATTCAAGGGGTACATATAGGCTGAAAAATGATACAACCCCAACAAGTATTCAATTGTGACGAAACAGGCCTCTTTTGGAAGAAAATGCTAAAGAGGACCTACATTACGCAATAGGAAAAGGCACTGCCAGGACACAGGCCTATGAAAGACAGGCTTACTCGTTTGTTCTGTGCTAACGCTAGTGGGGATTTCAAAGTGAAGCCTTTACTGGTGTATCACGCTGAAAATCCCAGTGTGTTCAAGAAAACCAATGTCTTCAAGAGTAAATGGTGTGTGATGTGGAAAGCTAATAATAAGGCATGGGACAATGATGTGTTTGGCCCCAGTGTGAAAAAATACCTGCTGGAAAAGAAATTGCCACTTAAGTGCCTCCTGGTAATGGACAATGCTCCTGCTCATCCTCCAAACTTGGTAGACCAATTGTCTAGGGACTTCAGTTTTATAACAGTGAAGTTCTTGCCTCCTAACATCATTCCTCTCATCCAGCCCATGGACCAGCAGGTCATTCTAACTTCAAAAACTCTACACCAAAGCAGTGTTTCATAGGTGCTTTGAAGTGACCTCAAGACACTAATTTGACCCAAAGAGAGTTCTGGAGGAATCATTTCAGTATCCTCCATTGCATAAGCTTTATAGGTAAGGCTTGGGAGGGAGTGACTTCCAGGACTTAGAACTCTGCTTGGAGAAAATTGTAGCCAGATTGTGTCCAAGAGAGGGATTTTAAAGGGTTTGGTGCTGACGATGACCCTGACCCTGCTGACCCTCTGCCTGTTGTGGAATCTATTGTGGCATTGGGGAAGTCCATGGGGTTGGAGGTTAGTGGTGAGGATGTGGAAGAGTTGGTGGAAGACCACAGGGAAGAGCTAACCACTGAAGACCTGCAAGACCTTCATCTGGAACAGCAAATGACCACAGCTGAGAAACTTGCTTCAGAGGAGGAAGAGAGAGTGAAGGAGGTGCCTTCTTCAGTGATTAAGGACATGTGTGCAATGTGGAATAGGTTGCAAAGTTTTGTTGAAAAATACCACCCTGAGCAAGCTGAAACAAGCTATATCTGCAACATGTTCAGTGACAAAACCTTGTCCCACTTCAGGGAAATCTTAGAGATGCCAGAAACAGAGCACTCTGGACAGTTATTTTGTGCGACAGGGGTCAAGTGACTCTCAAGCTGGTCCTAGTGGCAGTAAAAGACAAAGAAGGGAAGTAACCCTGGATAAGGACTTGTTACCTAAAGTCTTTATGGAAGGGGATTCCCCTTCCAAACAATAAATCCTCCCTCTCTCCTGCTCCCTATCTTCCATAAGCCAATAAGTCTTCAATACAGGTATGTAATACTGATTTAATTGTTCATTAATCTTTCAAAAATTTTATTTTTTGTGAATATTTTTGGGTGTCTGGAACGGATTAATTGTATATACATTAATTCTCATGGGAAATATTATTTCGCTTTTCGGCCTTTTTAGTTTTAGGCTGAGCTTCTGGAATGGATTACGGCCGATAACCGAGGGTCCACTGTACATTTATATTACTCTACATTCAGGAAAATTATAAAAAAAATCCACAATTATAGTGGTGGTTGTGTTGTGAGCAGCTGTGATATGATAAGTGTCACATGTAACAGAGCATAGTGAACATGTACCTTCTTGAAGAATATTATTCAATGTTTCTTTATGCAGTTTTATTTTTTAACCCTTTCACTGTCACTCTTGTAGATCTATGTGCTTCGGGCCAGTGGTGTTTACATGGCTCTACATGTAAATGACAGTGACCACGAGCCAGTGGTGTTTACATGGCTCTACATGTAAATGACAGTGACCACGGGCCAGTGGTGTTTACATGGCTCTACATGTAAATCACAGTGCCCTCAAATATGCTGGAAGTGGCAAATTTTGACCCAGACATGAGAGGCTGGCTTGATGCAGTGATTGTGCACAGTACAGGGGGGCCCCACTTTTCGGCATTTCGCTAATGCAGCACTTTTCAATTAAATCCATTCTTCATTTATTCAGACTAAGGACAACTGTACTGTACTGCATATGCATTTTTTTGGCCTAGCTCTATTACTCACTTAATATATGATAGTGTAAACATGTTTAAACTTTACAGCTATTTTCGCTTTACAGCAGTAGCCCGGAAACTAACCTGCTACGTGTATAAGCAGGGCCCACCTGTATAAATAAAATCCTGAATGATTAATGATGCCAATAGCTAACCTTGTGTTTAGGCTAAAATAGCCACTGGGGCATTTTATAGGATGATTTTCATGGATTTACTAGCTGTTTTTTGCATCAACTGATAAACTGAAAGGCATACTAGAGCAATGGAAAAGATTTTGGTTGGGTTCAGACTGGAAATGGCATGAAATATGCCTCAGGGTGGTAGAAATGGTTCAATTCTTTCCTGAGTAAGGAGAGAGAAACCATCTCATCTCCCCAGTCTGTTTTCTAGGTTTCTACAGAGTGTGCTTCATTTATGAGGAGGGCCTAAACCATGACCAAGCATTCTTGGTTATGGTTTATTATTAGCTCAGACAGGAAAAAAAAATCAATTTGTGTGTGATGATGGACTCATATGGAGGGCAAGAGGATGTGATTAATGAACAGAAGGAAAACTGCTTTAGTGGATGAAATGTCTAGTGTTTGTTTTGGACACCCTTTTTTAACTTGAATTTGTTGAAAATGGTGTAAAATTAGCCAAATTAATTTTTTTTGGCAATTTATGGTCTCTTGTGATCATTGGATAGTACGGAAGGCAACTTTTGTGACTGATCTTTGTCCTAGCAACTTTTATAATTTTGCTTTGCTCTGGCTACGGTTATCTAGTAGAGCAGTTGAGATCAAAGCAGATGTGTGTTACCTTCACTCTCTCCTCCACCTGTACTATCTTCTCCTGGGTCATCAGTGCCCAGTAATATTGTAACTCCTGTATGCTATTAAAACCATGCTAGACAAATTACATCATATCTTAACATAAATAAACTTACAAAAAAAAAGTAAGAAAAACTTTAGTGATGTGAAAATTCTAATGCTGTAAATTCTATGGTTGTGAAATATGATGGAGATGCTGGATGTCAATATCAATATCCTGTTTAGAAAGTACTTCTACCCACGAAGCTCAGCCTGAGGTCAGAGTCTAGGCTAGGGATGTATCGGATGTGAAAAATTTAGATATCCGGTATGCGGATGTGTATACGGATGTCTTACTTACTCATTTTACGGATGCGGATGTAAGAAATTGTGCGGATGTTCCGGGGATTTCGGATGCGGATGTAAGAAATTGTGCGGATGTTCCACGGATGTTGATGCGGATGTATATGCGGATATCTGTTTGCTGTGAAATGCGGATGCGGATACGGATGTAAGAAATTGTACGGATGTTCCGCAGATGCGGATGCGAATATCCGATACATCACTAGTCTAGGCCAGTCATACCAGATGTGTGTCTTCCTGGACTGTTCAGGTATTAAATATTTTTTAAAACTGCTGAAAAGAATGATAAATTACATATATTAATCTAATATTTTGGAATTTACTGAAAATGATAAATTAAATATAAACTTTTTTGTCAGTGTTTCTTACCCAAATAGAGAACAGTATCAAACACACCCACAACATTCATAGTGGCTGGTGGTGGTGGAGGAGGTTCATGGAGAGGCATAGGCAGACTCTGGGCATTATCTCCAAACAATGTATTTAGCAGAGAACTACTTGTTTGTAAGGCTTCACAAGCATCTCCACTCGCTGAACATTCTTCCAACTCTTGTCTGCAAAAGAATAAATCTTGAAAAACTGAACTTGTTTTTACATTTTAATCCTCCCTCAGCATTCATTTAATTATCTGGCTATTCATGTACAGTGGTCCCTTAAAATATCAATCCTTTCCAGAAGATATATTGCACCTCAAAACTATCATAGTTTTATGGTAATTCATTCCACGATACCAGAACACACAAAACCTACACTTGTATACTTTTTATTTAACCCTTTGTGGGTCCATACCGTAATATTATGGCTTTGAGCTCAGGGTCCATGCTGTAGTTCTATGGCATGAGCTTAGCTCACTCAGTTAAGCTGTGAGTGGGAAATTTTGACCTAGATATGAGAAAATGGGTCTGTGTGGTGAGTGTGCACCATATAAAAAAATCCTGCCCCCACAGTGCATAATGGGAAAAACAAAACTGTGACCATGTGAATGTTTTTTAAAATAGTGACTTTGCGGTGTATTTTGTTATGGTTTTTATGGTTTTATTCTCAGCTTCTAGGTACCATTCTATAGAATGGAAGACATCTTACAGGAATAGAGATGATTTTGATTGGTTTCAGGACTGAAAGTAGCTTGAAACTGAGCTCAAAGTAGCGGAAATGTGTACAGTAGATTGTCATTTAGCACAGTAGTTATGTTCCTGAAAACGTCGTGTTAGATAAATTTGTGTTAAATAATTAAAAGAACTTATGGGAAAAATAGGGTTACGTTCCCGGGAGTCCCCAAAAAGCCAAACAAGTTTTTTTTAGACCAACAGATCTTACAAAAATAAAAGTGAATATCTAATTGTAGTTCATTATCGTGATGTAGTATTATGTTGTTTTAACTGCTTAAGACTACAAATGTAACAGAAATAATAGTTAACCTTAAATTGTGGGTGCTGGTGTTTGTGGATGATTGTGAAGAGAGTGGAGAGTAATGCTGTGGCCCTACTGGGCTGAGGTGGATGGTAGAGGTTCTGGAACTGAAGTCGATGGTTGTACTGAGTATCTAACTTTAAGTCATTCAATAAGTCATTCAAGTCATTCAGTAAGTCAGTCAAGTCATTTAGTAAATCAATCAGGTCATTCAGTAAGTCAGTCAAGTCATTCAGTAAGTCAGTCAAGTAATAATAATAATAATAATAATAATAATAATAATAATAATAATAATAATACAGTGGACCCCCGAGTAACGAACACCCCGGAAATCGTACAATTATGTAAGTATAATATTGTAAGTGCTTGTGGAAGTGTATTTTTGGGGGTCTGAAATAGACTAACCTACGTGACATTATTCCTTAAGGGAGTAAATTCGTTCGGTAATGGCACTTGAGCAGGCTTCTGGAATTAAGTTTTTACGTTACTCGGGGGTCCACTGTAGTTTATTTAGACATGATACAATGTTGTTATTTAGACATGATACATAGTTAGGTATAAATGAGGTGTACATGCTAAAAGCCCCTAATATGCTGTGCATTGTGGGCATTCTTAGGATTAATTAATAGTAGACTACATAATCATCAGATAAGTCAGTCAAGTCATTCAGTAAGTCAGTCATAGTAAGTCAGTCAAGTCATTCAAACTTTGCAATTCCTAGACTTGAACATTAAAGCCTTTTCTTGTCATTGCAGTAAACTTTTATGATTACTGATTGCACTTACTTGCTTGGCAGAATTTATGAAGATGCAATGAAATTGAGAAAATGTATGTAAATAAACACAGCAAGCTTCCCGATTATTGTCGTCCTGCACGCGTATGAACCAAACTGAACGCTGGGAGGGATGCGTGGGTGGGTGAGGGTGGCGGGGGAAAGCAGTAGGACTCCCCTACTGACTTAATGGTTTAACCCACCGCGGGCGACCAAGCGCTCAAAATTTTTTCCCCTCCCGTGGCCGTGTAATATTTTTACGTCATGTTAGATAATAATGTGCTGCAATTCTACAATCGTTCAATACCCGTAATGTGCAACATAATCTCGTGCTAAATGACGGTCTACTGTATTCAGTTTATGTCAATATTCTAGAGGGCATTAATCACGTCACACGTTTAATACGTGTCCAACTAGCTGGTCTAATATGTGTTCACGAATGCGCTGATGTTATTTATACAATTATTACAAAAAAACAGTATTTTTTTTTATTAACACAGGCCGTTTCCCACCAAGGCAGGGTGGCCCGACAAGAAAAACTTTCATCATCATTCACTCCATCACTGTCTTGCCAGAGGCGTGCTTACACTACAGCTACAAAACTGCACTGTACTTCCCATCTACAGGAATCAAGTCTGGCCTGCCAGTTTCCCTGAAACCCTTCATAAATGTCACCTTGCCTACACTCCAACAGCACGTCACGTCCTAAAAACCATTTGTCTCCATTCGCTCCTATCTAACACGCTCACGCACGCTTGCTGAAGTCCAAGCCCCTCGCACACAAAACCTCCTTTACCCCCTCCCTCCAACATTTTCTAGGCCGACCCCTACCCCCTTCCCTCCACTACAGAATTATTCACTCGAAGTCATTCTATTTTGTTCCATCCTCTCTATATGTCCCCTCCTCAGCTCTCTGGATAATAGTTTTGGTAATCCCACACCTCCTCCTAATCTCCAAACTACGAATTTTCAGACATGACATCTCCACTGCCTCCAGCCTTCTCTTTGTTGCAACATTCACAACCCATGTCTCACACCCATACAAGAGTGTTGGTATAACTATACACTCATACATTCCCCTCTTTGCTTTCATGGATAAAGTTCTCTGTCTCCACAAACTCCTCAGTGCACCACTCACCTTTTTCCCCTCGTTAATTCTATGATTTACCTCATCCTTCATATACCCATCTGCTGACACATCCACTCCCAAATATCTGAACACATTCACCTCCTCCATACTCTCTCCCTCCAATCTGATATCCAATCTTCCGTTATCTAATTTTTTTGTTATCCTCATCACCTTACTCTTTCCTATATTCACTTTTAATTTCCTTCTTTTACATATCCTACCAAACTCATCCACCAACCTCTGGAACTTCTCTTCAGAATCCCCCAAAAGCACAATGTCATCAGCAAAGAGCAACGGTGACAACTCCCACTTTGTGTTATTCTTTATCTTTTAATCCCACACCTCTTGCCAACACCCGAGCATTCACTTCTCTTACAACTCCATCTATAAATATATTGAACCACCACGGTGACATCACACATCCCAGTCTAAGGCCTACTTTTACTGGGAAATAATCTCCCTCTCGCCTACATACTCTAACCTGAGCCTCACTATCCTCGTAAAAGCTTTTCAACGCTTTCAATAACCTACCTCCTATTCCATACATTTGCAACATCTGCCACATTGCCCCCCTATCCACCCTATCATATGCCTTTTCCAAATCCATAAATGCCACAAACACCTCTTTACCCTTATCTAAATATTGTTCACCTATATGTTTCACTGCAAACACTTGGTCTACACACCCCCTATCCTTCCTAAAGCCTCCTTGTTCATCTGCTATCCTGCTCTCCGTCTTACTCCTAATTCTTTCAATAATAACTCTACCATACACTTTACCAGGTATACTCAACAGACTTCTTTCTTTCAACAAATCGGCCATTTCCCACCAAGGCGGGGTGGCCCAAAGAGAAAAACAAAAGTTTCTCTTTTTAACTTTAGTAATGTATACAGGAGAAGGGGTTATTAGCCCCTTGCTCCCTGCATTTTAGTCGACTCTTATGACACGCATGGCTTATGGAGGAAGAATTCTGTTCCACTTCACCATGGAGAACTCAACAGACTTATTCCCCTATAATTTTTACACTCTCTTTTGTCCCCTTTGCCTTTATACAAAGGAACTATGCATGCTCTCTGCCAATCCGTAGGTACCTTACCCTCTTCCATACATTTATTAAATAAAAACACTAACCACTCTAAAACTATATCCCCACCTGCCCTTAACATTTCTATCTTTATCCCATCATTCCCAGCTGCTTTACCCCCTTTCATTCTACTCACTGCCTCACGAATTTCCCCCACACTCACAACTGGTTCTTCCTCACCCCTATAAGATGTTATTCCTCCTTGCCCTATACACAAAATCACAGCTTCCCTATCTTCATCAACTTTTAACAATTCCTCAAAATATTCCCTCCATCTTCCTGATACCTCTAACTCTCCATTTAATAACTCTCCTCTCCTATTTTTAACTGACAAATCGATTCTTTCCCTAGGCTTTCTCAACTTATTAATCTAACTCCAAAACTTTTTTTTATGCAGTAGCCTGCATAAAGGTAATTCATATATTTTTTATGTGAATAAAAATTGAAAATGGAAAGCAAGTGAGGCCTATTGACATGACTAATGAATAGAGTATATGTTGTTTTAGTGCCACGAATGTCTACACTGTTTATTGTAATCTCCAGAGGCATTGGCACCCAACAGCAGAGTAAGCCTATCTTTCATAGGTTTATGCCCAGGCACAGTGGTAGGATAGGGCAGGGTAGGCAGGACAGGACAGAGGAGGCAGGGCAGGCCAGAGAATGACAGGAAAGCCACAGAAGGGCAGGTAGGCAAGAACTGGCATGGTAGAACAGGGCAGGGCAAGCCAGAGCAGGGCAGGTATATCAAGCCAGAGCAGGTATAGCAGGCCAGGGCAGAGCAGGTATAGCAGGCTGGGGCATGTAGAGCAAGGTATAGCAGGTTGGGCAGAACAGGCCAGAGCAGGCAGGGCAGGACATGTCAGAGCAGGCAGGGCAGGACACGCCAGAGCAGGATAGGCCAGAGCAGGCAAGCCAGGACAGGCCCGAGCAGGCAGGGCAGAACAGGCCAGAACAGGCAAGGCAGGACAGAGTTAGGCAGGCAGGCAATCAGAGATTGGTAATGAATTGTAGACTTAATATTTACACTCTTTTTATCACAGTCTTCTGTTGCCCATGTCTGGTACACACACAGTCTTCCATTGCCGATGTCTGGTACACACACAGTCTTCCGTTGCCCACGTCTGGTACATGCACAGTCTTCCGTTGCCCATGTCTGGCACACATACTTCCTTCCTCCTCTGTTTGTCTTCCTCCCTTTCACCCTCCCTCAGTCCCACCCACCACCCCTATCCCATCCCTCCCTCCTACTCACCTCCAACACATCCTCTGCCATCACTCCATTAAGACCTTTTTATCACGCTGTCTTGTCTCTGGGCTGAGGCGCACCCAGGCTCGCCTACCATCATTCATGTATCATATCTCAAATTTTTCAGTACAACTCAAAACTAAATTCTTTTATGAGGGTAAATTGTAACTCAAAATTAAGGTACCTCCAGACTATCATAATTCAAGGGACCACTGTATTGTATTAACATTGTTAGTTTATTATTTTACTGACATGTTTGACACAGTCCATGCAGCACCAGACAGGAATGACAATCCTATTGAAATTATTATTCTGCAAAAGGCATTTGATACTACAATATTCTCCTCAAACTAGAGGCACCTAATTACAAGTCTACCTTAGTAGTAAGACACCACCAAAGAACCATCATTGACACTACATCAACTACACTACTGGTTCACATGGCAACCTTTTATGTGACATCTTATGCCCACATTTCCTCCTCTACATCAATGACCTTCCTAATGTCACCCATCATCTGAAATTCTTACTCTTGGCTGATGACACCACCTTTGTCTCACTAAGCCTCTGACACTGATATTAACCCCTTCATTGTCCAGACCCCTTATCTCAGAATTTCTCTCAAGAATTTAAAAAAAAAATTCTTATGAAATGATAAGAGAATCTTTTTCCAAAGGTAATGACGCCGAAAGTACGAAATTTGATGGAAAAATTTATGAAATTACGCTTTCACAAGCCCATGTGAAAAAGACGTAAGTGATTATCAAGACATTTACTGAGGAGTCATGGGGTCTTGTGGGGAGGAATAAGAGCTCAAAGAATCACTGAGAGAGAAGAAAACTGCACCCCACTGAATGGCCATAGACTCAAAGAGGACATACATTGTAACCCACATATAAAAGAACAAAACCTCAGATAACTCCTACAGAGCCACAGAAACCTCACAATGTAAACCATCATGGTATGCAGCTAGAGCCATTCTGGCTCACCACTACACATGCCTCACAAAGAAGACTAAGATGCAAATAGCTGATGTCATACAAACAGAACAGGTGACACCCTCTGGGGAGGATCTCCATGATGTTTAAAAATCAAACCTTGAGCTAGGCAGTGGAGAAACAGACAGAAAATCTGCCCAAGGCTTTAACTACAGAAACAGCTTCATATAGTACACCAAACAGCAAATTTGTAGAGCAAAATAATAACAAAAATATATACACATTTTCAATACAGCAAAGCATTCACCAAATGCTTTATTAAAACTGGTCCATTAGCAGTGTAAATTGGCTTATTAATATAACAAATTTACTCAGTAGTGAAGCAGAGTCACTCCTCTGGGAGCTTGTCTAAACAAATGAGAGTGATCTCAAGTAGATAATATTAATTTTGACTAAATATAAACAATATTAATAATGACTAAATATCAACAATATTAACAATATTAGTACTAAACTCATTATTTTTCTCCTTAATTTTAAGAAGTAGACATACACTGCACACTTTGTCAAATGTATCACTTTCTTGCCAGTGCACCTACCTGTGACCGGTTTTGAGGCCTCTACCCCCACAGCCTAGCCTGAAGGCCAGGCTTCCTTGTTAACTGTCTGGTCAAGCAGGCTACTGCTGCTAGTCTCATGCAGGCCCCCACAGCCTAGCTGATCAAGAACTTGCAGCAGGCAGTGATACTTTCTGCATTTCACCTCATTTATTCTCAATAAATCAAGTATAATATATACCAACTTTTTATTCTTAATGGGAGTGATGGTTGATGAAAGAAAGATATTGATGAAGGAATCCAGGTGTTGTCCTCGCTCTTTCATAAGTTTGCGAGGAACATCACGAATCAGGCGACCGATGGAGACATCAGGCAAGTAGGTGTTAGTAAATTCATCTTTGGTCTTCAAAAATAAAAATAACAGTTGTGATCCCTTTAATGCTGGCTTCTGTAGTAGTTTCTGAAGAAACTCCTCAAAGATCTGTAATAATATTATTATTCTGTAATAGTTTTATACATATAAGTAATGGATGACTAACTAGCAATTCATGTAAAATACTTGACATCCAGTCTATTAAATGGCTTAAATATTGCTAGTGGATGCTGATAAGGAGGCAATGAAATCAGACAAGACAGCACTATGGGTCCTAAAGAAAGGCGTACACAAACTAAGTTATTCTTTGTGGAAAATTTTCATATTTTACACACTGCACTGATATTTAGAAAAAGTTGAGGGAGAATCCCCCTGAACTATAGGCCTGTCTTGCTGACAAGTTCTGTTGTGAAATTACACTGGTCTGCATGATTTTTTTTATTGACTCTATGGTATCTTTTTCGGTATATATATATGGAAAATAGTGATTCATTGTTTTTTTTATTCATCTCTATCACATCAAGTTGTCAAGTTATACGGAAACGTTACTTTTTTTCTTTTCATATAACATAAGTAAATGAGAAAGTGGTATATTAAGAATAAAAATGCTTACCTTATATTGAATTAAATGTTAAATCTAATATAATTTTCTTTATTTTCAGATTATTAATATGTCTAGAGCTGCATAAATTCACCAGACATATTTTGCTATGTCTGCGGGCAATTCACCCCTTCAGATTCCCAGAGCAACATTACTCCTTTATTGAAGTGCTGCTACTTTGCTTATTTTGGCTGCAAACTTGGAGACCAGGACAAACCATTTGCACCACACAAAGCTTGCAAGAGTTGCACCAGTAAGCTCCAAATGTGGTCAGTTGGAAAACATAAATGTATGCCCTTTGGAGTACCAATGGTATGGCGGGAGCAGATGAACCACCATGATGACTGCTACTTTTATATGACTAAAGTAGCTGGATTCAACAAGAAGACTAAAGATCGCATAATATACCCAAATATTCCTTCAGCAATAAGGCCTGTTCCACACTCTGAAGATATTCCTGTACCTGTGCCACCTGAGACATGGCAAATTTCAGCAGTCTGATACCAGTAATTCTAAGGAGATGGAAGTAGACTATGAACCACCAACAAATGATCCCAAACCCTTCAACCAAGTTGAGCTTAATGACTTTTAGAGAGACCTTAAACTTCCAAAAGAAAGTGCAGTTACCTGGCTCTAGACTGAAGGAACACAGGATTCTAGCTCCTGGAACAACATTCGCTTGGTACCGTCATCGTGAAGCGGAATTCACTCATTTCTTTGACAAAGAGGAATCTTTAGTTTTCTGTTCAAATATTTCTGACCTTATTGAACACATGGGGATGTCATACAAAGCAGATGAATGGAGACTCTTCATTGATTCTTCTAAAAGAAGTTTAAAGGCTGTACTTCTCTACAATGGCAACACAGCTGCATCTGTGCCAATTGGCCATAGTGTCCAAATGTCAGAAACTTACGCAAACATGAAGACACTAATATCTGCAATCAAGTATACCAGAATAACAATTTTCTCATTTCTGGTGATTTAAAAGTTATAGTAGGTTGGTAGACAGCAACCACCCAGGGAGGTACTACCGTCCTGCCAGGTGACTGTGAAACAGAAACGTGAAACTGTTTTACATGATGGTAGGATTGCTGGTGTCTTTTTTTTCTGTCTCATAAACACGCTGGATAACAGGTATATCTAGCTACTTCTACTTACACTTTAGGTCACACTGCACAGGCATGCACATGCATATATATACATACACACATCTAGGTTTTTCTTCTTTTTCTTAATAGCTCTTGTTCTTTTTATTTTCTCTATTGTCCATGGGGAAGTGGAAAAGAATCTTTCCTCCGTAAGCCATGCGTGTTGTATGAGGCGACTAAAATGCCGGGAGCAATGGGCTAGTAACCCCTTCTCCTGTACACATTTACTAAAAAAGAGAAGAAGAGAAACTTTATAAAACTGGGTTGTTTGAATGTGCATGGATGTAGTGCGGATGATAAGAAAGAGATGATTGCTGATGTTATGAATGAAAAGAAGTTGGATGTCCTGGCCCTAAGCGAAACAAAGCTGAAGGGGGTAGGCGAGTTTCAGTGGGGAGAAATAAATGGGATTAAGTCAGGAGTATCTGAGAGAGTTAGAGCTAAAGAAGGGGTAGCAATAATGTTGAAGCATCAGTTATGGAAGGAGAAGAGGGAATATAAATGTGTAAATTCAAGGATTATGTGGATTAAAATAAGGGTCGGATGCGAAAAGTGGGTCATAATAAGCGTGTATGCACCTGGAGAAGAGAGGAGTGTAGAGGAGAGAGAGAGATTTTGGGAGATGTTAAGTCGATTTTGATACAGCCTTAGGAGACACTTTAGAAAATTTCTCACTACACACTCTTCTCAAGTGGCCTTTCTTATGACACTTATTACAGAAAAAGTCTTTAAACCTACAAGTACTACTACTGTGCTGGAACCCACAATGTTTACATTTCACAGCATTAATCACTTGTACCGCAGGAGCAGAGTTCTGATCTGTAACAAATGCCTGTTCCAAGTTCAAAAGTTTGTCAAATAGTTTTGCAGACTGCACACTTTGCAAATACAAATTTTCTGCAACTAGGTGAGGAAAATATACTTCATCCACCACCGCCATAAACAACTGGTCCCTCACTCTGGGGTCAAATTGTCCCCCAAAGGTACAGTTCACAGCCAACGCTTTTAAATCTGTATATAATTCATGCAAGGACTCACCCTGTCGTTTCTTCCTCTGCTGAAAAGCCAACAAACTGCGGTGGTAGGCTGGTTTCACTGCATAATAACTTTTCAGTGCCACGACCAAGTCGTCGTAATGCTTTGTGTGTGGTAAATCTGGTGCACACACATTACCTAAAACACTGTAAGTTTCTGATCCCAGGGACACTAGCAAGAAATTCCTCTTGTTATCTTGCTCTTTAATTCCTAAGTGAGCGAAATTGGCTTCCAACAAGCTTAGCCAGAGCTCCAAAGAAATCTTACGTGGGTCGAAAGGTTCCAACCTTCCTTGTGATGCCATGCTGCCACTTGTTGCTGCTGTATCACCGTTCTGCTGCAATGTCCTCGGCTGGCAATATCCCTACTACTTCAGGCCACATTGGCCCACTATCCTTGGCTCTGATGATCCCATCCTCGTCGCCACTGTAGTGGTTGTAGGTTATTGAAAAGCTGAGTAACCATAACAATGTACTCTCCAAGGCCGGTCCATAACAACAACAACAATAACAAAACAATTATAAATGACTGAACCAAAAAAACAGTATTCAATCCTCCTACTGCTCCCAACCCCTTACAGAATGTATAGGAACTTTTGAACCAAGTGAGAGAGTAATTGTGGTAGGGGACCTAAATGCTAAAGTTGGAGAAACATGTAGAGAGGGTGTGGTAGGTAAGTTTGGGGTGCCAGGTGTAAATGATAATGGGAGCCCTTTGATTGAACTTTGTATAGAAAGGGGTTTAGTTATAGGTAATACATATTTTAAGAAGAGGATAAATAAGTATACAATATATGATGTAGGGCGTAATAACAGTAGTTTGTTGGACTACGTATTGGTAGATAAAAGACTGTTGAGTAGACTTCAGGATGTACATGTTTATAGAGGGGCCACAGATATATCAGATCACTTTTTAGTTATAGCTACAGTGGGAGTAAAAGGTAGATGGGATACAAGGAAAATAGAAGCAGTAAGTAAGAGAGAGGTGAAGGTTTATAAACCTAAAGAGGAGGCAGTCAGGGTAAGATATAAACAACTATTGGAGGATAGATGGGCTAGTGAGAATGTAGGCAATGGGGTCGAGGATGTATGGGGTAGATTTAAAAATGTAGTGTTAGAGTGTTCAGCAGAAGTTTGTGGTTACAGGCGAGTGGGTGCGGGAGGGAAGAAGAGCGATTGGTGGAATGATGATGTAAAGAGAGTAGTAAGGGAGAAAAAGTTAGCATATGAGAGGTTTTTACAAAGTAGAAGTGATGCAAGGAGGGAAGAGTATATGGAGAGAAAAAGAGAGGTTAAGAGAGTGGTGAAGCAATGTAAAAAGAGAGCAAATGAGAGAGTGGGTGAGATGTTATCAACAAATTTTGTTGAAAATAAGAAAAAGTTTTGGAGTGAGATTAATAAGTTGAGGAAGCCTAGGGAACAAATGGATTTGACAGTTAAAAATAGGAGAGGAGAGTTATTAAGTGGAGAGTTAGAGGTATCGGGAAGATGGAGGGAATATTTTGAGGAGTTGTTAAATGTTGATGAAGACAGGGAAGCTGTGATTTTGTGTATAGGGCAAGGAGGAATAACATCTTGTAGGAGTGTGGAAGAGCCAGTTGTGAGTGTGGGGAAGTTCGTGAGGCAGTGGGTAGAATGAAAGGGGTAAGGCAGCTGGGATTAATGGGATAAAGATAGAAATGTTAAAAGCAGGTGGGGATATAGTTTTGGAGTGGTTGGTGCTATTATTTAATAAATGTATGGAAGAGGGTAAGGTACCTAGGGATTGGCAGAGAGCATGTATTGTTCCTTTGTATAAAGGCAAAGGGGACAAAAGAGAGAGCAAAAATTATAGGGGAATAAGTCTGTTGAGTGTACCTGGTAAAGTGTATGGTAGAGTTATTATTGAAAGAATTAGGAGTAAGACAGAAAGCAGGATAGCAGATGAACAAGGGGGCTTTAGGAAAGGTAGGGGGTGTGTAGACCAAGTGTTTACAGTGAAACATATAGGTGAACAGTATTTGGATAAGGGTAAAGAGGTTTTTGTGGCATTTATGGATTTGGAAAAGGCGTATGATAGGGTGAATAGGGGGGCAATGTGGCAGATGTTGCAGGTGTATGGAATAGGAGGTAGGTTACTGAAAGCAGTGAAGAGTTTTATGAGGACAGTGAGGCTCAGGTTAGTGTGTGTAGGAGGGAGGGGGACTATTTCCCAGTAAAAGTGGACCTTAGACAAGGATGTATGATGTCACCGTGGGTTGTTCAATATATTTATAGATGGGGTTGTAAGAGAAGTGAATGCGAGGGTTTTGGCAAGAGGTGTGGGGTTAAAAGATAAAGAATTAAATACAAAGTGGGAGTTGTCACAGTTGCTTTTTGCTGATGACACTGTGCTTTTGGGAGATTCTGAAGAGAAGTTGCAGAGGTTGGTGGATGAATTTGGTAGGGTGTTTAAAAGAAGAAAATTGAAGGTGAATATAGGAAAGAGTAAGGTGATGAGGATAACAAAAAGATTAGGTGACGAAAGATTGGATATCAGATTGGATGGAGAGAGTATGGAGGAGGTGAATGTATTCAGATGTTTGGGAGTGGACATGTCAGCAGATGGGTCTATGAAGGATGAGGTGAATCATAGAATTGATGAGGGGAAAAGGGTGAGTGGAGCACTTCGGAGTCAGTGGAGACAAAGAACTTTGTCCATGGAAGTAAAGAGGGGTATGTATGAGAGTATAGTTATACCAACACTCTTATATGGGTGTGAAGCATGGGTGATGAATGTTGCAACGAGGAGAAGGCTGGAGGCAGTGGAGATGTCATGTCTGAGGTCAATGTGTGGTGTGAATATAATGCAGAGAATTCAGAGTTTGAAAATTAGGAGGAGGTGCGGGATTACCAAAACTATTATCCAGAGAGCTGAGGAGGGGTTGTTGAGGTGGTTCGGACATGTAGAGAGAATGGAACGAGACAGAATGACTTCAGAGTGTATAAATCCGTAGTGGAGGGGAAAGGGGGGGTAGGAGTCGGCCTAGGAAAGGCTGGAGGGAGGGGTAAAGGAGGTTTTGTGTGCGAGGGCTTGGACTTCCAGCAAGCATGTGTGAGCGTATTTGTTAGGAGTGAATGGAGATAAATGGTTTTAATACTTGACGTGCTGTTGGAGTGTGAGCAAAGTAACATTTATGAAGGATTCAGGAAACCGGCAGGCCGGACTTGAGTCCTGGAGATGGGAAGTACAGTGTCTGCACTCTGATGGAGGGTGTTAATGTTGCAGTTTTATAACTGTAGTGTAAACACCCTCTGGCAAGACAGTGATGGAGTGAATGATGATGAAAGTTTTTCTTTTTCGGGCCACCCTGCCTTGGTGGGAATCGGCCGATGTGTTAATAATAATAAAAAAATACTCTCCTACTAGGTCTTCAAGGTGGATACACCAAGTATCCCTGTTTTCTGTGTCTTTGGGATAGTAGGGCAGTCAGCCAGCACTATGAACAAAAAGACTGGCCACCAAGAGCCATCTTCTTATCTGGAAATCACAACGTGAAAACTGTACCACTAGTTGACCCCAAGAAAATTCTGCTGCCACCACTCCACATCAAATTAGGGCATATGAAAAATTTTGTGAATGCCTTGAACAAGTATGGGACTGCTTTCAAGTACAGTGGTACCTCGGTTTACGATATTTTTTCATTCCAGAATGCTGTTCAAGTGCCATTACCAAATGAATTTATCCCCATAAGGAATGATGTAAAATAGACTAGTCCTTTTAGACCCCCAAAAATACACTTACAAAAGCATTTAAAAAAATAAACTTACATAAAAGGGCGAATTTGGGGACCATCGTAAACCGAGGTACCACTGTACTTGGAGTCAAAGTTTCCTCGTATAAGTGAAGGCAAGCTAAAGGCAGGAATCTTTGTTGGCCCTCAGATTCGGGAACTGATGAAGGACAAGCATTTTGATGAAGCAATAGCAGGTATCAAGGTGAATGCCTGGTTTTCATTCAAGCAGATTGTCCACAACTTCCTGGGAAACAGGCACTACCCCGAATATGAACAAAATGATCCAAGACCTGATTTCAAGTTTCCAACAACTTGGGTCTAGAATGAGTGTGAAGATGCACTTTTTGCACACATCTTGACTATTTTCCCAACAATTGTGGGGACTACAGTGAGGAACAAGGAGAGCGGTTCCATCAGGATATTTGCACCATGGAAACTCGATACCAGGGCAAATGGAATGTCAACATTATGGCGGATTACTGCTGGTAATGGTAATGGTCTCGATGCACAGAAAAAGTGAAAATCAAAGCAGTCCTCCTTCCTTTGATTCCTTTGATTAAGAGCATATTTTTTTAATAAAATAATTTGATTTGATTCATGTTGATTTGGAATTCATATGTTCTTAACCCTTTGGGGGTCGGTGCTGTACTAGTACGTTTTACGAGCAGGGGTTGGTGCCGTACTAGTACGCGTAAATTCTAGTGGCCTCAAATTAAGTGGGAAACGGCTGGTAGCCCTACATATGAAAGAATGGGTCTATGTGGTCAGTGTGCACAGTATTAAAAAAATCCTGCACCACACACTGCATAATGAGAGAAAAAAAAATCTGACCGTTTTTTTCGTTTAAAACAGCGACTTTGCAGTCTATTTACGTATGGTATTTATTGATGTATTCTCGTTTTCTTGGTCTCATTTGATAGAATGGAAGATATATTACAGAAATAGAGATGATTTTGATTGGTTTGACAATGACAACAACCTTGAAATTGAGCTCAAAATAGCGAAAATGTTCGATTTTTGACAATGTTCAAGAGTAAACAAATCACACCATGCTTCCAATATACATCAACTGGCGAGTCTAATATTCATGCACAAGTGCTCTGATATTATTTATACCATTTATACAATGATGCAGTTGTATACATAACAGAAAATCTTCTATTTTCTTGTGAGAATAAAAATTCAAAATGAAAAGCAAAAGTAATGTAAGAGGGGCCTGGAGATGTGACTAATGAACAGAGAAGATGTTATTTTAGTGCCAGGAATTTCTGCCTTGTTTATTATGGACCCTATTTTGAAATTGGCATCGTTTGAAATTTGTGTGAAATCGGCCAAATTTAAATTTTCTGACAACTATTTTGGGTAGTTGAAATTGGTAAATAGGCAGTTTCTTGTACTCAATCGATAGAAGAAATGGAGTTCTAGCGAAATAGCTATAATTTTAGTAGACTGAAACATTGGAATTTGCCGAAAATAGGGCTCAAAATGGGTGAAATTGCCGATGCGTAAATGTCATCAATACCGCTAACTTCGTGAAAGCATAATTTCGTTAGTTTTCAATCAAATTTCATAATTTTGGTGGCGCTATGATTGGAAAAAGATTCTCTATCATTCCATAAGAAAAAATTATTTATTTTTTTCCAAAAAAAATTTGACCCCAGGAACGTGTTTCCGAGAAGGCCTGTCGACCCCCAAAGGGTTAAAACTAACAGAATGTGCTTTTCCATGAGTACTTTCCTAATTTTAATAAAGTAACAATTTATTAAAATTCACATTTTTTTATTATCATTAATTTGTATTTTATTCAAAATCCCTAAATGATAGAGCAAAATGGTTTAGATATTTACAGTCAGCAGCCCAAGAATATGTAAGATCGCAACCATGAATAAAATAAAAATTAAAAACATTCCTAATGTAGACCAGTGTTATAGTAAAGCCATTAGATAAAAATTAATAAAAAATTTGGAGAGCAAAAAAAAATACTTATCAAGAAAAAGTTCATTTTTGGTAAGCCAATGCTTCTGTATGAGACTCAGCTTGTTACTATGAGAGTAACAAAAATGAATGAAGGATGAAATTGATGAGCACATTGCATTTATTTTAAATTAAAGAAAGCTTTTGAAAGCTAATCTGGATTATTTTAACCCTTTCGGGGTGGGTGCTGTACTAGTACGTTTTACGCGCCAGGGTTGGTGCCGTACTAGTACGCGTAAATTCTAGTGGCCTCAAATTAAGCGGGAAATGGCTGGTAGGCCTACATATGAAAGAATGGGTCTGTGTGGTCAGTGTGCACAGTATAAAAAAAATTCCTGCATCACACTGCATAATGAGAAAAAACAACTCCGACCATTTTTTCGTTTAAAACAGCGACTTTGCAGTCTATTTTCGTATGGTATTTATTGATGTATTCTCGTTTTCTTGGTCTCATTTGATAGAATGGAAGATATGTTACAGAAATAGAGATGATTTTGATTGGTTTGACAATGACAAGTACCTTGAAATTGAGCTCAAAGTAGCAAAAATGTTCGATTTTTGCCGATGTTCAGAGTAAACAAATCACACCATGCGTCCAATACACATCAACTATCGAGTCTAATATTCTTGCATAAGTGCGCTGATATTATTTATACCATTTTTACAATGATGCAATTGTATACATAACAGTAAATCTTCTATTTTTTGTGAGAATAAAAAATCAAAATGGAAAGCAAAAGTAATGTAAAAAGGGCCTGGAGATGCGACTAATGAACAGAGATGTTATTTTAGTGCCAGGAATGTCTGCCTTGTGTATTCTGGACCCCATTTTGAAATTGGCATCATTTGAAATTTGTGTGAAATTGGCCAAATTGCCATTTTCTGACCACTATTGTGGGTAGTTGAATTTGGTAAATGGGCAGTTTCTTGTACTCAATCGATAGAAGAAATGGAGTTCTAGTGAAATAGCTATGATTTTAGTGGACTAGAACATTGGAATTGGCCAAAAATAGGGCTCAAAGTGGGCAAAATCGCCGATGCATAAACATCGTCGAGACCGATAACTTTGCGAGAGCATAATTATGTAAGTTTTCAATCAAATTTAATACTTTTGGTGTCATTATGATCGGAAAAAGATTCTCTATCATTTCATAAGATTTTTTTTTTTTTCAAAAAAATTTTCGACCCTGAGAACAAGTTTCCGAGAAGGCCTGTCGACCCCAAAGGGTTAATAGATAATTGTTTTAGCACACCAGCTATCTCCCACTAAGGTACAGTGAACTATAAAAAAAGAAACAGTCACCATCACTCATTCAACATGTATCTTGCCAGAAGTGTGGAGACATCACAATTCCAATGACTATCCAAACTATGACATCCACACCCCTCCTTCTGAATGCAAGCACTGCACTTCCCACTTCTAGTACTCAACTCCAGCTAATCAGTTTCCCTGAATCCCTTCATAAATGTTACCTTGCTTACACTCAAACAGAATAAGCCATAAAACCACTTATCTCCATTCACTCGAATCTAACATGCTTACACAAGCCTACTGGATGTTCAAGCCCCTAGCACTAAAAACCTCCCTTCAACCCTACCTGGGATGATCCCTACCCAGCTTTCCTTCCACCTCCAATTTATAAGCTCTCTTGATCACCTTATTCTGCTCAATCCTCTTTAAATGTCCAAATCATGTTTGGAAGCCCCAAATTCCAGACTAAAAATTCATATGCACAATATTTACACCACACCCATTGTTTTCAAGCATGATATTTCCACTGCCTCCAGCCTCCTCTTTTCTGCGACATTAAAAGTCTATGCCTAACACCCATATAAAAGTGTCTATAGTACTTATATATTATGTCTATACTTATACAGGTTGACCATCACTAATCTGGCATCATCGGGATTAGTGATTTTGCCGGATTACAGAATGGTTAGGTTAGAATACACTTAAAACAACAGTGATATTTACGCATTGGCAATTTCACCCACTTTAGGCCCTATTTTTGGCCCATTCCATTGTTCCAGTCTATCAAACTCATAGCTATTTCAATAGTATTCCTTCTATTCTGTTGATTGAGTACAAGAAACTGTTCATTTACCTATTTCAACTATCTAATGAAGTGGTCAGGAATTGGCAATTTGGCCAATTTCATACAAATTTCAAGAGATGCCAATTTCAATATAGGGTCCAAAATAAACAATACAGACATTCCTGGCACTAAAATAAAATTTTCTCTGTTCATTAGTCACATCTCCAGGCCCCTCTTATATTACGCTTGTGTCAGTAGTATTATACTTGTGTAGTATAGCTTAGTACCAGCTATATTTATATTTAGGATCCCTAGCATAGCTACATATGACGTCTTGAATCCTGCGCATGTGTGCGCTCAGAGAGAAGCATCTCCCTCACTCTCACGTCGATAGGCCTAGGTGAAGCAGGTACGGCTGGGCTCTCCTTCCTCACTTACTCAATATATCGTTACCACCCTACGATAGTTTCCCTTTGACCAACCTTATCTCCAAGAACCCCATACGACAATTGGTGACAGCAGTGGGTCCGTAATTCTGTTGATTACGGTGATTTGAGGAGATAACTTTTACCAAGCCAGGAGACATCTTGTGTGCCAGTGTGTATGCCTACAGACGCTACCAACCCCAAGCCAGCATTCGTCAGCCTGTCTACACTGTTTCCTGGTCAGTTAAGTGCCTTATCTCTTATTTGTTAAAACCTTCGAGGGGTAGACCCGGGTTTTGCAAATTAAGCCACGAGATAAGCCAGTCTGTGAGGGGGGAGTGCCTAAGCCAAACCACCCAACCTGTTTAAGCCAGCCTAGCCTTAAGCCAGCTTTCTACCCTGCTGTGCTCATAGTTACAAGACTCCAAACCAGCAAGACTAACCCAGCTGAGTGTCTAAGCCAGCAAACCACGTTAAGTTCTTGCCTCTCTATCGCCTTTGTGCTTCAAGCATTGCTGTTCTGAGTGCTACTACAGCCTAGTGGTATTCTAGTGGGTTTTCCAAGATGCCTGGGTTAGATTCGCGTAGGCGCAAGGCACAGGCGCACGTGAAGCTGTGAGTCACCAGCGCGGGACCTCGTGACTCACCCAGCCACCACACAAACACACACCGCTATTACCCACGTGTGTCTTATTTTACCCTTATTCTGGGTCCTACAAGCATTTTATTGGCTATGAATTGGGTCAAGAGTTCTGAGTGTGTTTCTTCGTACCTGTGCGCCAACGATGTAAAAACCTAGATTCGTAGTTCGACGTAGTAAAGCGCATATTTCTTCAAGATTCTTCCGAGTGAGCAGACGACAACATTCTCCACTCACCACCTCCCACTCCAGATTTCAACCACAACTATCTTCAATCTACAGCCTAGAGATATTTTTTTTATATATAATTAGAGACAATTGCGAGTGTTTGAAATATTTTTCTCATTATAGTGAACTTGTGTTATCTGAGATTCGTGATTTCTTTGCAGACAAAGTGTTATATTCCCTGCTTATATTAATTTTTATTTTCCTAGTACATGTATTGTCTCTTGATTAATTATTTTGTGTCATATTTCAGTACACTAGCCACACTTGCTTTCCATTTTAAATTTTTATTCACACACAAAAAAAGAAGATTTACTGTTATGCAGACTACTGCATTATTGTAATAATTGTATAAATAATGTCAACCCATTCATGACTGCGTATTAGACTGGCCAACTGGACACCTATTGGACGGTGACGTCATTTGTTTACTCTTGAACATCGGCAAAAATCAAACATTTCCGCTATTTTGAGGTCAATTTTAACCCTTAAACTGTCCAAATGAAGATCTGCATTCACTCGCGCAGTGCTCCGAATATTTTGAAAAAAAAAAAAAAAAAAAATAATAAAGAGGGTAATTTTCTGTTCTATAAGACCAAAAAAAAAAAAATTTAGGACCAGTATTTACCGAAATATAAGACCGCGAAGTTGGTGCTGGATGCTCACCTGACGGCAACATCGAGTCCTGCTGCTTGCAGAAGTGTTGCCGATATACCTTTTTTTCTCATTTTTATACAGTGGACCCCCGGTTTACGTACTGCTCCAAACTCGAACAATTATGTAAGTGAATCTTTGTAAGTGCTTGTGTAAGTGTATTTTTGGGGGTCTAAAAGGACTAATCTAATTTACATTATTTCTTTTGGGAACAAATTTGTTCGGTAACGGCACTCGAACAGCCTTCTGGAACGAATTATGGCCGTTAACCGGGGGTCCACTGTAATTCTTTCCAGAAGGCTGTATGAGTGCCATTACCAAATGAATTTGTTCCCATAAGACAAATGTAAATTAGATTAGTCCGTTTCAGAACCCAAAAATACACTTACAAAAGCACTTACAAAAATACACTTACATAATTGTTCGAATTGGTAGCAGTACGAAATCCGGAGGTCCACTGTATTTTATATAATTTTTATGTTCTGATAATTAAAATTTATAGTAGTTCTTGTGATTTCATAGCCAATCTTTGTTCTGACACTAATATTAGGTAGTACTGAAATTGTACTCAAATAGTCACAAACACACTGACAGGTGAACATTTTCACCTGATTTGGTCATTTACTGTTGTCTAGAAATATGTACAAAGTATTTATAGGTCCCAGCAATGTTTTAGACACATTGGAGTATATATGAAACTCCTTGAAGCATGGTGAAAGACTGGGTGTCACTAAACTGCTGACAGTGCAGCAGTGGTTTGACACTTGATTGTGCATTGCTGCAGGGAACCCCTGGCTTTGTTTGTTTTCACTGTTAAACACAAACATGTATGTCTGTCTAGCTCTGTCTGTCTGTCTAGCTCTGTCTGCTTGTGTGTGTGTGTCTTTCTGTCTGCCTGTGTCTGTCTTTCTGTCTGCCTGTGTGTCTGTCTTTCTGTCTGCTTGTCTCTCTGTCCCAGAGAGCGGCTCATGAACCAACAGTTATTACACAGGATGCAGTCACATCTGATTCCTGATAAGTGAACATGTTATTACTTGCCAGTCATGTGTATTATGTCTTATATCTACAAGCACAGTGTATAGCACTATGTATGATAATTGTACTTATGTGTACATGTGTGAGAGAGAGACAGACAGATACAGATGAAGAGACAGCCAAAGTCAGTCAGGTCAGGTTCAGGTCAGGTCAGGTCAGGTCAGGTCAGGTCAGGTCAGCCAGCCGGCCTGAAGAATACGTATTACACATGTTCCAGAATCGTTTCTTTTACTTAGGGCATAGGTTATAGGACATTCTAGCAGGATGACACCACCAGTGGTATCAAAAATGAAAGGATGTTGCACAAATGTTGCGCATGGGTTATTATCGAGGTTTTTTATATTTCCTCGATCACTTGTGGCCACATCCATCTCACAGCCACTAAACTTTGGATCAACATCACTTTCCTTTTAAAAGGGGATTATTATTATTATAATATCAAATAGAAGCGCTAAACCACAGGGGTTATAAGCGCTGCAGGTGTTTTTTTTTTTTTTTTTTTTTAAAGGGGAATGTTAATACATGACATGACATCAGTAAATCCCTGGTGTTTGCCATGCTATTTGCTCTAGCTGGTGCTCAATTGAACTGGTGCTCCCACAGGGTACTAAGTGGTCCCAGATTTTTTTAATACTGCACACACTGAGTGAGCAGACCCATTCTCTTATGTCTAGGCGACTCAGGGCTATCGTGCCAAATTTGAAGGCATGAAAAATAAAATGTAGATCTGCGTTCGGAGAGCTACGCGAGTGAACGTAGATCTACGTTTGGACAGTTTAAGGGTTAAGGTACTTTCCTGCATGAAACCAATCAAAATTATATCCATTTCTATAATATATCTTCCATTCTATCAAATGAGACCAAAAAAATGAAAATACACCGCAAAAGTCGCCATTTTTTCTCATTATGCACTGTGTGCTGCAGAATTTTTTTTACATAGTGTACACTTACCACACAGACCTATTATCTCATATGTAGGCCCAAATTTTCTGGTCACAGCTTATCTGAGTGAGCAGAGTTCATGGCAACTGACAGTGGCTTCAAAGCCACCTTATCTTTTATGGACAATGTACGGTGTATGTGCTTTACACGACAAGAAGCATTTCTTTTATACATTGGAACCATGGCTAGGGCTAAAAGTGAGCAGGTTACGACAATAAATGGAGAAAAAGAAATTTGAATGACTTATGCAGCAAGTAGCGCCACCAAACAGTAGTGGCTGGTTGGTGAGGCTACCACAGAAATTTGAAATTATGCTAGCCAAAATTAGTACCGGATTACTGATGGAACCGGATTACTGATTGGCAGATTAGTGATGGACAACCTGTATTACTCCACCTGCCAATATTTTTTACCTCAGCAGACAGATCCACATACTGTATCATCGGTAACACAGCATAACTACCATAAGTAAACAATGTAACCAGGAACTGTTGTTCCACCACCAGCTTCCTTACAGCAAACGTGGTGCACAAACTAACAAGATGCCTTATTCATTTCACATTTGTTACAATTTCACAATTCTAACAGTGGGATTCAGCAAAAAAAAAAAAAAAAAAAATACATTACGTATGTAGATTTAACCTAAGATAACCAAAAAAAAGTCAAACACTGTGATCTATTTCAATGTTTCAATCAGTATTACACCTTGACCATCAGATAACCCGCTGGTTACTTTTCTGAAAAAAGGCATGTACAGTAGACTGTCATTTAGCACGATAGTTATGTTCCTGAAAAAGTCGTGTTACATAATTTCATGTTAAATAATTAAAAGAACTTATGGGAAAAATAGGGTTACGTTCCTGGGAGACCCCAAAAAGCCAAACAAGTTTTTTTTAGACCAACAGATCTTACAAAAATAAAAGTGAATATGTAATTGTAGTTCATTATCGTGATGTATTATGTTGTTTTTACTGCTTAAGACTACAAATGTAACAGAAATAATAGTATTTACCTTAAATTGTGGGTGCTGGTGTTTGTGGATGATTGTGAAGAAAGTGGAGAGTTATGCTGTGGCCCTACTGGGCTGAGGTGGATAGTAGAGGTTCTGGAACTGAAGTCGATGGTTGTACTGAGTGTCTAACTTTAAGTCATTCAGTAAGTCAGTCAAGTCATTCAGTCAGTCAAGTCATTCAGTCAGTAAGTCATTCAGTCAGTCAAGTCATTCAGTCAGTCAAGTCATTCAGTCAGTCAAGTCATTCAGTCAGTCAAGTCATTCAGTCAGTCAAGTCATTCAGTCAGTCAAGTCATTCAGTCAGTCAAGTCATTCAGTCAGTCAAGTCATTCAGTCAGTCAAGTCATTCAGTCAGTCAAGTCATTCAGTCAGTCAAGTCATTCAGTCAGTCAAGTCATTCAGTCAGTAAGTCAGTCAAGTCATTCAGTCAGTCAGTCAAGTCATTCAGTCAGTAAGTCAGTCAAGTCATTCAGTCAGTAAGTCAGTCAAGTCATTCAGTGTCAGTCAGTCAAGTCATTCAGTGTCAGTCAGTCAAGTCATTTAGTCAGTAAGTCAGTCAAGTCATTCAGTCACACAAACTTATGTTTACCTCTTTTTTATGTGTACAAAGTAACACTTCATTACAGCCATAGGTTATGTCTTGTCTAATACAGTCATACCTCGGTTAACGATGCTGTCAGTTAACGATAGTTTCGGGTAACGATATTTATAACGTAAAAAAAATGACTGTGGTTAACGATGTTTGCTTCGGGTAACGACATTCGTACCGGACGTGTCCGCGTGGCGCCCAGCTGAGCGCGCACTCCAGGGAGCGTCAGTGTGCTATTGTTTACAAGCGAGAGCGACCACCCACCCACACCCACGCATTCATACCAGTATATTGTCATTATTCCACTGTTTTTAGTGCTTGCAACTGCTAAATAAGCTACCATGGGTCCAAGGAAAGATCCTAGTGGTAAGCCTGTGGCAAAGAGGAACAGAAATACGATAGAACTGAAGAAGGAGATAATAGAAAAATATGAAAGTGGAGTGCGTATCACTGAGCTGGCCAGGCTGTATGGTAAAGCCTTTTCTACCATCGCTACCATTGTGGCCAAAAAAAATACAAGTAAAATCAAGGAAGCTGTTGTTCCAAAAGGTTCATCTGTGATCACAAAACAGAGACCACAAGTGCTGGAAAATGTGGAAAGGTTGCTGTTGGTGTGGATCAACGAGAAACAGTTAGCAGGAGATACTGTTTTGGAGGCAATAATATGTGAAAAAAGCAAGGGAGTTGCATGATGATCTCGTTAAGAAAATGCCTGCAACAAGTGCTGAAGTGAGCGAATTTAAAGCCAGCAGAGACTGGTTTCACAAATTTAAGAATCGAAGTGGCATACATAGTGTTGTGAGGCATGGTGAGGCAGCCAGTTGACAAAATTGCGGCTGAAAAATATGTGCCTGAATTCCAGGAGTACATAGAGGCTGAACAATTCCTCCCCCAACAAGTGTTTAATTGTGATGAAACAGGCCTGTTTTGGAAGAAAATGCCCAACAGGACCTTCATTACTCAGGAAGAAAAGGCACAGCCAGGATATAAGCCTATGAAAGACAGGCTAACTTTGATGCTTTGTGCTAATGCCAGTGGTGATTGCCTTTACTGGTGTATCTTTTTGAAAATCCCCGAGTGTTTGGCAGATGCGGTGTCACCAAGTCTAACTTGTGTGTGATGTGGAGGTCTAACAAAAAGGCATGGGTCACAAAGGACATTTTCTTAGAGTGGTTCAATGGCGTGTTTGGCCCCAGTGTGAAGAAATATCTATTGGACAATAATTTGCCACTTAAGTGCCTCCTGATAATGGACAATGCTCCTTGTCATCCTCCAAACTTGGTAGAGAAAATTGTGGAGGAGTTTAAATTCATCAAAGTGAAGTTCTTGCCCCCTAATACCACTCCTCTCCTCCAGCCCATGGACCAGCAGGTCATTTCCAACTTTAAAAAACTCTACACCAAAGCAATGTTTCAAAAGTGCTTTGATGTGACCCTGAACATGAATATAACCCTAAGAGACTTTTGGAAAAACCATTTCCATATGCTGCATTGTGTAAACCTTATAGGTAAGGCTTGGGAGGGAGTGACTACCAGGACTTTGAACTCTGTCTGGAGAAAATTGTGGCCAGACTGTGTCCTAGAGAGGGATTTTGAAGGTTTTGGGGCTGAGCCTCAGAACCCTGAGCCTGAGCCTGTTGCGGAAGAAATTGTGGAATTGGGCAAGTCTATGGGGTTAGAGGTGAGTGGTGAGGATGTGGAACAGTTGGTGGAGGAGCACAAGGAAGAGCTAACCACTGAAGATCTGCAAGAGCTTCAACAGCAACTGGAACAAGAGACCAGAGGTCAGGACAATGGTTCAGAGGAGGAGGAGGAGGTGGAACAGAGATGGAAGAAGGTGCCTTCTTCAAGGATTAAGGAGATCTGTGTCAAATGGAGTGATGTGCAAGGCTTTATGGATGAATATCACCCTAACCATGCTGTTGCAGGCCATGCTGGCAACCTGTACAATGACACAGTGGTGTGTCATTTCAGGGATGTGTTAAAGAATCGCCAGACACAGAGCTCCCTGGACAGATTTATTGTTAGAAAGAGGTCCAGTGACTCTCAAGCTGGTCCTAGTGGCATTCAAAGAAAAAGGGAAGTAACCCCAGAAAAGAACTTGGTACCTGCAGTGTTAATGGAAGGGGATTCCCCTTCCAAACACTAGCATACTACTCCACCTTCTCCCCTCCTCCACACATCAACAACTCTTCAATAAATGTAAGTGACATGTTATTGTACAATATTTACATGTGTATTTATTTATTGTTCATTAAATTGTGTATTATTTAATGTCAAAAAGTTCTAAAAAATATTTTATTTAACTACTTTTGGAAATCTTGGACGGATTAAATTTATTTCCATTATTTCTTATGGGGAAAATTGATTCGGTTAACGATTGTTTCGGTTAAAGATGTGCCCTCTCTGACGGATTAATATCGTTAACCGAGGTATGACTATCTTTTTCTTCATTAATTCTAAGACTTAAATGCTTATACCTTTTCTTGCCACTTTGAGCAACACTTTGATTGCTTGGCAGATACAAGATATATTAATTTAAAGATCAAAACACAATTCACTCTTTCTCATTCTTCACAAACACAGCTGGCTTGTAGCAGAGTTGACGCGTATGAAATACGTACGAATGCTGGGATGGTGGGGTCCAGGGTGGCTGGGGAAGGCGGGTGGTGTCCGCTGAACAACAACAAGGCTGCTTGTGGGACTGGTTATTTGTTTTTCCTTCCCGCAAACTGTAAGTAAGTTTATTCAGGTATACACAGATACAGTTACGAAGATTATCATACATAGCAGCATATGTGTAGAGAACCTAGGATAACTCAAAAAAGTCAGAGTGACTTATTTCCACTGTCTGACTTTTTTTGGGTTATCCTAGGTTCTCTACACATATGCTGCTATGTATGATAATCAATATAACTGTACTTACCTAATTGTGGTTGCAGGGGTCGAGACTCAGCTCCTGGCCCCGTGTATCTGAATAAACTTACAGTTTGCGGGAAGGAAAAACAAATTCCCTTTTCCTCTAAGCACGAGGATTGGGCTTACACTTGATATCACCTGATGCATTACCGCAAAGGAGCAAGGTGAAGCGATCCTTTGCTGTCTTGAAGCCTGGTGCACTTTTCTCTTGCTGACTGATATAAGTTCGTGTTGGCATTTTCTTCCAGAAAACACTTCTCTCGTCAGCATTAAACACTTGATGTTGTTCATAGCCACCCTCAGTAGGACCCCCACTGACTTAATGTTTTAACCCACCGCGGGCTACAGTGCGTTCAAAAATTTTTCCACTCCCATGAACCGTGTAATATCATTTTTACGTCGTGTTAGATAATAATGTGCCACAATTCTTCAATTGTGCAATACCCGTAACATGTAACATAATCTCGTGCTAAATGACGGTCTACTGTAATAGAAAATGCATGTAAACTAAACTGAAAAATATATGCGGAAAATAGTTTTTTTTTTTAATATGTCAGCCGTTTCCCACTGAGGAAGGGTGACCCAAAAAGAAAGAAAAAAACTTTTATCATCATTCAACACTTTCATCATCACTCATACATAATCACTGTCTTTGCAGTGGTGCTCAGATACTCCAAACTGCCAATATCCCAAACCTCTCATTTAAAGTGAAGGCATTGTACTTCCCATTTCCAGGACTCAAGTTTGGCTAACCGGTTTCCCTGAATCCCTTCACAAAATGTTGGAGTGTGAGCAGGGTAATATATTACCCTGCTCACACTCCAACAGTTCATTAGGTCCCAAAAACCATTTGTCTCCATTTGCTCCTATCTAATACATTCACGTATGCTTGCTGGAAGTCCAAGCCCCTTGCCCACAAAACCTCCTTTACCCCCTCCTTCCAACCTTTTCAGGAACGACCAAAAACCGAACCAAAATTTTAATAGGTCTCGAAACTGTAAAACC
Source organism: Cherax destructor (assembly GCA_009830355.1). Classification (NCBI taxonomy): domain Eukaryota; kingdom Metazoa; phylum Arthropoda; class Malacostraca; order Decapoda; family Parastacidae; genus Cherax; species Cherax destructor. Next base: position 1,335 of record WNWK01012812.1, on the reverse strand, counting down.
AATGATATAAAGGCTACATAAATATTACTACTTATCTTAAATTCTGGCTGCTGTGTACATTAATGATTTTAAAAAGAGTGGAGAGGGATGGTGTGGCCCTACCAAGCTGAGGTGGAAGACTGTGGATCATTAGTTGAGGTGGATGGTTGAGGCACTGATGTCAATGGTTGTACTGGGGTACTGACAAATTCTGTAATGCGCCTTTAGTCTCTTGTATCCTGAAGTACTTTATTCAGCTGATGGTAAGCCATCATCAGCTACTCCAAACCCCATTTCAGAGCAGTGTTTCTAGATTTTTCAGAGTCCTCCTCAGCGAATAAGTCTGCTAGTTTAGCAGCAACATGGAACCGATCACGTAACTATTGCAATGTTAACCGTTCTTCAGGTTCTTCCTCATCTTCCTCTGTTATCTGCCTACCTTGTATATGGGCACTGAGCTCTGCCAACATTTCCTCTGAACTTCTTCATTCATCATCATCATTTAACAGTTCATTCACATCTTCCTTCATATCTCCAAAGCCCTCACCTGGCAATCTCCTTGCCAGCTGAACAATTTCCTGCACCTCACTTTCAACTGAGGGGAAAACCTGTGAAAATATTATTCACCACACTAGGCCATAACTCTTCCAAACCTGCATTTACTGATGGGGGCACTTTTCTCCATGCAATTTCGATGCAGCTGATGGTATCTACAATGTTTACACCAAGAGTCTGGCACTCCAAGCTTGGAGTCAGTGTCCACTACTACAACATGTTTCCACATCACTTTTTTGTTTGCAGTTACACTTAGATGAAGTGTCTGTCTGTCAGTACCTATATCAATATTGTCTTACATGATACGAAACACTGTAGACGTTATACGTACAGTGGACCCCCGTTTTTCGTAAGCATCGGATTTCGTAATTTTCGCTAATCATAATGATTTTTCGTCAAAATATTGCCTTGAGGATCATCATTTGTCTTGTTAATAGTCATTCGTCCCAAATGCGTATGAGCGGCCCCACACACCATTCACAGTCAGTGTGCCATTGTTTATCAGCAAGTGACCGTCACCCCACATATTCAAACGATACATTCGTAATATTCCATTCTTTTTTGTGCTTGCAACTAATAAATAAGCCACCATGGGCTCAAAGAAAGCTTCTAGTGCCAGCCCTTTGGTATAGAATGTGAGAAACACGATAGAATTCAAGAAAAATTTGTAGAAGAATACGAAAGTGGTGGTGGTAGAGGGTGGTAGTGATGGTGGTAGAGGGTGGTAGAGGGTGGTAGTGATGGTAGTTAAGGGTGGTAGTAATGGTGGTAGAGGGTGGTAGTGATGGTGGTAGAGGGTGG
>WNWK01012811.1:0-57943 GCA_009830355.1 Cherax destructor | reverse complement strand
TGTTCGTCGCCCCTGCTTACTTCGTCCCTTCTTCTCTTCTTCGTCTACATTCACTCCTGTCTTCCCTTCAGCTCCCACCTCTATATGTTCATGTGACATCTCCCTTTTCCCTGCCCCCTTGGGAAGTTCCTGCTGTCCGTGTCTGTTCTATTCCTCTACCTTGCGCGAAAGCCCAACTACCTACGGCGGCTTCGCTCTTTTTTCTAGACCATTTCCGTTCTCATTCCCATGCCATCGCAGTATACACCGATAGTTCAAAGTCATCTGACGGCGTCGGATTTGCAGCAGTGTTTCCGGACAGCGTCGTCACGAGGGCATCTATTACCCTCGGCTAGCATATTTACGGCTGAATTGTATGCCATTCTTGTGGCACTTATCCGTATGCATCTATGCCTGAGTCACCATTTATGGTCGTTTCAGACTCCTAGTGCTTTACAGGCTATCCGTAAATTGATACACCTCACCCCTAGTTCTTCGTATCCCCCTTTTGGTGACGCCGTATCTTTAGCAAGCATAAAGATATTGTTTTTTGTTGGGTCCCTGGTCATGTTGACGTACAGGGCAATGAACAGGCAGACACTGCTGCGCGGTCAGCAGTACAGTACATGACCTTCCAGTTTCATATAGAGGTGTTCCTTCACGGACTATTTTGCGGTCATTGCTACCCACCTTCGCACCCGTTGGCACAACGCTGGTCTGACCTGCTGAAAAACAAACTTCATTCTATTAAACCGGTTATAGGTTTCTGGCCTTCTTTTGTCACCAATGTCGAGGTTGGGAGACTACATTCTCCCGTCTCGCATCGGCCACACTCGTCTTACTCACGGGTATCTCATGGAGAGGCTCCCTGCCCCTCTCGTGAGCATTGTCAGGTTCCAGTGTCTGTTCGATATATTCTGCTGGACTGCCCACTCTATCGACGAGCACGCAGAATTTACCTCCAACGGCGTCTTCGCTCTGCGACCCTTTCTTTACCTTCCTTCTTGCAGATGGACCCTCCTTTAATCCTGACTCTCTCGTTGACTTTGACAGAAACTGACTTACTACACAAACTCTGAAGATTATACCTCTAGCACCTCCCTCATTCCCTTCTACCTTGATCTCTTGCTACCTCTATCCCTGCACTATCCACTCATCTTGCTGCACTCCATACTCTACTAATCATCCATCTCCTCTTACAACCCATTCTCCCTGCATCCTGCAATAACCTGCAGCGCTGTATAACCCCTGTGGTTTAGCGCTTTCTATTTGATTATAATAATAATAATTTGCAGTCTATTTTCGTATGGTATTTATGCTTGTATTCTCGTTTTCTTAGTCTCATTTTATAGAATAGATGATATATTACAGAAATAGAGATAATTTTGACTGGTTTCATGATGACAAGTACCTTGAAACTGAGCGCAAAGTAGCAAAAATGTTCGATTTTGGCTGATGTTCAAGAGTAAACAAATCACTCCATGCGTCCAATACACATCAACTGTTGAGTCTAATATTCTTTCACAAGTGCGCTGATATTATTTATACCATTTTTACAATGATGCAGTTGTATACATAACAGTAAATCTTATATTTTTTGTGAGAATAAAAATTCAAAATGGAAAGCAAAAGTAGTGTAAGAGGGGCCTGGAGACGTGACTAATGAAGAGAGAAGATGTTATTTTAGTGCCAGGAATGTCTGCCTTGTTTATTATGGACCCTATTTTGAAATTGGCATCGTTTGAAATTTGTGTGAAATTGTCCAAATTGCCATTTTCTGACCACTATTTTGGGTAGTTGAAATTGGTAAGTAGGCGGTTTCTTGTACTCAATCAATAGAAAAAATGGAGTTCTAGCGAAATAGCTATAATTTTAATAGACTGAAACATTGGAATTTGCCGAAAATAGGGTTCAAAGTGGGCGAAATCTCTGATGCGTAAATGTCATGGATACCGCTAACTTCGCGAAAGCCTAATTCCATTAGTTTTCGATCAAAATTCATAATTTTTGTGGCGTTATGATCGGAAAAAGATTATCATTTCATAAGAAAAAATAATTTTTTTTTTTAAATTCGTGGACCCTGAGAACGAGTTTTAGAGAGACCCCTGGGATCCCCAAAGGGTTAAATCACCTTAGACCACTCATAACCCAGCAAAAGGCTGCAGTCAGAATGATAAAAAATTCCCACTCTAGACAGCATTCTCCACCAATATTCAAAAGCCTAAAACTACTCACCATAAAGAACATTCACACTTATTCTTGTGCCTACTACATACATAGAACTCTACATTCTAATATAAACCCTTCACTCAAAATTCTCCTCACCAACGTTAATAGGACCCATGGCCATAACACAAGATACAGATCACTTTTTGATGTACCCAGTGTCCACAGCAACCTATGTAAGAATTCTATGCACATAAAGGGCCCCAGAATCTGGAACTCATTACCAGGAAATGCTAAAATAACCTTGTCTGAAAATCAATTTAAGACTCTTCTCAAAAACCACCACTCACCCTAAACTAAATACTCATACTGTAAATTGCTTTCAAAAATGCTCAAAGTTATTTTCCTATAAAATAATTTCAATTTTTACTATGTTACCACCTAATCACCCTAAACTAAAATACTCAAACTGTAAATTACTCTCAAAATGCTCATTGTTATTTTCATTAAGATAATTTAATTTTTACTATTATGTTTCCATCCTACTAAACACTTCTTACAATGTCTATCATCATTTTGTAATGAACAATGTATTATCATCATATCATAATTTGAACGATCTACCAATACAAACTCACTCAATTACTCTAATATTATGTTCATAGTCTATAAGCCATTAGATTAAGCTGCCCCTAATGCCAAAGCATGCCAGAGGCTCTCCTTGCACTTCAATTTATGATTGTAATGTAAACCTATGTACACGAGCAATGAAATAAAATTGTATTGTATTGTATTATAATTTATGTTCTAGAGTTGTGATCTTGCTGAAGTACTGTGTGTTAGAGGTTTGTAATTCCTTAACTTCTTGGGTTAATGTGTCATTGGAGGTTTTAAGTTTCTGCATTTCCTGGGTTAGCTTGATGATTGTTTGGTTCTGGATCCTAAGGAGTAGCTATTTCTGGGTCCGTAATGTTCGTATCATCAAATCCATGGATGGAGTTATCTCGGGCGTTTGTGGCAGCGGCCATGTTTGTTGTTGTCCGGCGAGTGTTGTGGTGGTGGCAGTGGGTGGTGAGGGTTGTGTCCTGGCTGGCAGTAGAAGTTTTCCTTATAGTAATGCTTCTCTCTCCTGTAGTGTCGGGAGTCCTTGGTTGGCTACTGGGTCTTCTTTTGTTGCCCTGACCCCTGATCATTGACAGTGGTTTCAGATAAATTGTGGGCAATGGGTAATAGGTGAATGTTGCAGAGTTTCACTTTGTCTGGCAGTGGGGCAGGTAGTGGTAACACGAGTTTTCTTAGTTGGTAATTTTGCGTATTTTTTGGTGATTTCTGCAGTTGATCTGTATCATTCTGGGTCTCCACATACAGTAGACCCTCATTTAGCACGACTTTATGTTGCGCGTTTTGGGTATTACGCGTTTGAAGAATTGTGGCACATTTTTATCTAACACGACGTAAACCTTATATTACGCGATTCGCTGGAGGGGAAAAATTTTGAGCGTGCGGTCGCCTGCGGTAGGTTAAACCACTGAGTCAGTGGGGCTCCTACTGAGGGTGGCTATGATCCACAACAAGTGTTTAATGCTGACGAGACAAGTGTTTTCTGGAAGAAAATGCCAACATGAACTTATATCAGTCAGCAAGAGAAAAGTGCACCAGGCTTCAATACAGCAAAGGATCGCTTCACCTTGCTCCTTTGCGGTAATGCATCAGGTGATTTCAAGTGTAAGCCCATGTTTATTTACCGCTCTAAGAATCCTCATGCTTTGAGGAAAAGGGAATTTGTTTTTCCTTCCCACAAACTAAGTTTATTCAGGTATAGAGATAGTTACATTGATTATCATACATAGCAGCATATGTGTAGAGAACCTAGGATAACCCAAAGTGTTATCCTAGAGAACCTAGGATAACCCAAACTTTGGGTTATCCTAGGTTCTCTACACATATGCTGCTATGTATGATAATCTTTGTAACTGTATCTGTGTATACCTGAATAATCTTACTTACAGTTTGCAGGAAGAAAAAAACAAATAACCATTCCTTCAAGCGGTCGGTGCTAATGTTGTGGAACAGCTGGGGAGACCACCCGCCTTCCCAGGCTACCCCTCCCCCAACAACACCCCACCATCCCAGCATTCGTATTCCATACGCGTCAAGCCAGCTGTTTGTGAAGAAGAGAGAGTGAATTGTGTTTTGATCTTTAAATTACTATATTACCTAACATGATGTTTTCAGGACCGTAACTACCATGCTAAATGAGGGTCTACTGTATGTCAGTGTTATGTGGGTCTTTACTAGGCCATCACAGGGCTGTTGGTAAAAGGTTTCCTGATTTGATGAAAACCACTGTGTGGGCAAAAAAGTTGTTAACAAAGTTACCCACTGCATCTAAGTGCCGTTATTTCTTGTGCTTGTCATATTGATCAACCTTTTTAAGATTAATTAAGATCTCCTTTTTTTCTATAATTTTTAGAATTAAAATTCATCTATATATATTTTCAAAAATTAATTACAGTTCCATTCCTAAGACCACATCGGTAAACGAATTCCTTACTAAGTGAGGAGCATACGTACTATAATGGTAGTGGGTTTGTGTCAGCCATGTTTGATATTGTTTTAATGTCACCTTTGCACCATTTATAACATTTCTGGTATATTTTTAAATGTTGATACAGTATTGTACTGTATGTATATTATAATAAACAGAATAGAGGAAATCAGCTCTAATATACATTATATTTAGGTATGCATACTGGTCAAAGAGTCCATCATAAGTCTGAGTCGTCAGTAAGCGAGTACATCACTAAGTGAGGAGAGGCTGTATAGACATAGATAAGAGAATAGAGATATGCAGCGTACAGTAATATTTCACAATGCTCATTTTTTTTTTTTCCACAAATCGGCCGTCTTCCACCAAGGCAGGGTGACCCAAAAAAGAAAGAAAATCCCCAAAATGAAAATACTTTCATCATTATTCAACACTTTCACCTCACTCATACATAATCACTGTCTTTGCAGAGGTGCTCAGATACAAAAGTTTAGAAGTCCCTTCAAACTGCAAATATCCTAAACCCCTCCTTTAAAGTGCAGGCATTGTACTTCCCATTTCCAGGACTCAAGTCCGGCTAACCGGATTCCCTGAATTCCTTCACTAAATATTACCCTGCTCACACTCCAACAGCTCGGCAGGTCCCAAAAATCATTCGTCTCCATTCACTCCTATCTAACACGCTCACGCACACTTGTTGGAAGTCCAAGCCCCTCGCCTACAAAACCTCCTTTATCCCTTCCCTCCAACCTTTTCGAGGATGACCCCTACCCCGCCTTCCTTCCCCTACAGATTTATACGCTCTCCAAGTCATTATACTATTTTAAAAGAATCCAATGAAGATACCTTCCTCTAGTTCGGCATCAGTTACTCTGGACACCTCTCATATTCCTTATATTTTTTGTTCTTGTTTGTACATTATGGTAAGTCATTTGTTTTTCAGTGAACATTTAATACGGTGCTTTTACCCTTGGTTTTAAATGTAAGGTAATAATTTTTTTTTTTCTAGGCTCAACACTACACTAGTGGGTTAAATATACCTGAAGAAGACTGTGAGGATGAAGTTGACAGCTGCACCACTACTCAAGATGAGACCCAGCCAGGTCTGCATTAATTAGTTACCTTTATGTCTCCTTAATATCTTTGCAAACATATACAGGGGAACCTTGGATTATGAGTGCCCCACCATACGAGTTTTTCAGGATACGAGCAGTAGCTTGGTCGATTTTTTGTTTCTGGATATGAGCAAAATTTCAGGATGTGAGTTTTCCCCTCAAGGGAGGTTCGGCTCTTAATCTAGGGAATTCTATCTGTTCTCCAGTTCCCTAAATTAATAATAATAATACAGTGGACCCTTGGAAATCGGCTGCTTTGAATATCGGCGAATTTGAAAATAGGCCACTTTTTTCGGCAAAATATTGGCTTGATTTTCATCCGTTGGCTTAAAAATCGGCGGTCATCTGAAATGCATCCAAGCGGCCTCCCAGCTGCCTGGGCACACAAACACCATTCAGCGTCGGTATGCCATTGTTTACCAGCAAGTGACGATCACCTCACGCGTTCATACGATACATTTCTTAATATTTCATTCGTTTTAGTGCTTGCAACTGCTAAATAAGCCACCATGGGCCTAAAGAAAGCTCCTAGTGCCAGCTCTTTGCTAAAGAAGTGGAGAAACACGATAGAATTCAAGAAAGAACACACCAGACAGGGTACTTCCCCACACCAGGCAGGGTACTTCCCCACACCAGGCAGAGTACTTCCCCACACCAGGCAGGGTACTTCCCCACACCAGGCAGGGTACTTCCCCACACCAGGCAGGGTACTACCCCACACCAGGCAGGGTACTACCCCACACCAGGCAGGGTACTTCCCCACACCAGCCAGGGTACTTCCCCACATCAGGCAGGATACTTCCCCACACAAATCAGCCAGGGTACTTCCCCACACCAAGCTCAAGCAAATGTCTTATTTTAGGTTAAATGTTTTATTTTAGGTTAATATAGACATTTTCATAACTCTATCTATGATATTTTCTTCAAAATTATATAAGAAACATGTTACATATCATATAGCATATAAACATTGATAAAATGTTTATATGCTATCGAGTGGTGAGTCGGGTGGAGAGTACACATTACATTTTCTCTGATGCAGCGTTAGACAAAACTAAATCTGGCGTCTGGTGCAGTAACCGCCCATCATATGGGTTTGTTTACAATTCTCAGCATGAATTATTCATTACTTCTCCCTTTGTTTATGATGGTATCTAAAGGTAGTTGTTAGAAACGATTAAACTCGGTGAACATGGTAATAATATGGCTGTGTAGTGTAATAATATGGCTGTGTAGTGAAGCCCCAGGTAGGGGGCTACATACGTGTACCTACGTCTACAGGCTACCTACACTGAATTCCTACAAATAAATACTACACACACCTCTCTCCCTACATTAAGACTAACAAATATTTTAAAGTAAGTAATGAATGTACTGTGGCAGTAAAAGACAAAGAAGGGAAGTAACCCTGGAAAAGGACTTGGTACCTGAAGTCTATGGAAGGGAATTCCCCTTACAAACAATAGTAACTCTTAAATCCTTTACCCTCCTCCTGTCTTCCACACATAAACAACTCTTCAATAAAGGTAAGTGTCAAGTTATTACTGTTTTATACTTCATGTCTCATTGTTTTCTGTGTAGATAAATGTAGATTTTATGTAAAAAAAATATTTTTTAAAATACTTTTGGATGTCTGGAACGGATTAATTTGATTTACATTATTTCTTATAGGGAAAATGGTTTTGAAAGTTGTCCATTTTGAAAATAGACGAACTCTCAGGAACGGATTATGGATGATTTTCAAGGGCCCACTGTATGTAATAATATTATAATACGTACGTAATAATAATACAGTGGAACCCCGGATTTCGGCCGTAATCCATTCCAGAAGGTCGGCCTAAATCCAAAAAGGCCGAAAACCGAAGTAATATTTTCCATAAGAATTAATGTAAATACAATTAATCTGTTCCAGACATCCAAAAATATTAACCAAAAATACATTTTTTAACCCTTTGACCATTTCGGTCGTATATATACATCTTACGAGCCATGGTGGCTAAATAAGCCACCATGGGCCCAAAGAAAGCTGTGGTAAAGAGTGTAGCAGGCATGCAGGGAGTGTAGCAGGCATGCAGGGAGTGTAGCAGGCATGCAGGGAGTGTAGCAGGCATGCAGGGAGTGTAGCAGGCATGCAGGGAGTGTAGCAGGCATGCAGGGAGTGTAGCAGGCATGCCGGGAGTGTAGCAGGCATGCCGGGAGTGTAGCAGGCATGCCGGGAGTGTAGCAGGCATGCCGGGAGTGTAGCAGGCATGCCGGGAGTGTAGCAGGCATGCCGGGAGTGTAGCAGGCATGCCGGGAGTGTAGCAGGCATGCCGGGAGTGTAGCAGGCATGCCGGGAGTGTAGCAGGCATGCCGGGAGTGTAGCAGGCATGCCGGGAGTGTAGCAGGCATGCCGGGAGTGTAGCAGGCATGCCGGAGTGTAGCAGGCATGCCGGGAGTGTAGCAGGCATGCCGGGAGTGTAGCAGGCATGCCGGGAGTGTAGCAGGCATGCCGGGAGTGTAGCAGGCATGCCGGGAGTGTAGCAGGCATGCCGGGAGTGTAGCAGGCATGCCGGGAGTGTAGCAGGCATGCCGGGAGTGTAGCAGGAATTCAAGGACTTGTTACCTGATTTCTTTATGGAAGGGGATTCCCCTTCCAAACAATGAAAAAACTTCCATCGTCTCCCCTCCTCCCATCTTCCACACATCAACAACTCTTCAATAAAGGTACGTGACATGTTATTATACTCTTATTCTTCATGTCTCATTGTTTTCTGTGTAATTTAATGTATATTTAATGTACAAAAAAAAATTATTTTAATACTTTTGGGTGTCTGGAACGGATTAATTGAATTTCCATTATTTCTTATTGGGAAAATAGATTCGGAGTTAGTAATATTCGGTGTTAGTAACGCCCTCTGGAACGGATTAATTACGAACTCCGGGGGTCCACTGTATTTCATTTAAAAAAAAAATTTTTTTTGTTAATACTTTTGGTCTGGAACAGATTAATTGGATTTCCATTTATTTCTTATGGGGAAAATGGTTTCGCTATTCATGAATTTCGTCTTTCAGCGGACTCTCTGGAACGGATTAATCATGAAACTCGAGTGTCCACTGTAATATGGAATCTTTTTCCGAAGGCAATGACACCAAAAATATGAAATTTGATGTAAAACTTACAAAATTATGCTTTTTCATAATTTCATAAGTTTTCAGTCTTGGCGATACACACTAGCGATTTCACCCACTTTGAGTCCTATTTTAGGCCAACTCCATTGTTCCAGTCGACCAAACTCTTAACTATTTTGCTAGTATGCCTTCTAGTCTTTCGACTGAGTACAAGAAACCACCCATTTAACTATTTCAACTAAAGTGATCAGAAATTGGTAATTTGGCCAGTTTCACACAAAATTTAAAAAAATGCCAGTGTAGACATTTCTGGCACTAAATCTACATTTTCTCTGCTCACTAGTTATATCCCCAGCCTCTCCTTGCTTTCCATTTTGAATAGAAGATTTAATGTAGTGCAGACTACTGCTTTATTGTAATAAATAATGTGACTATGTATTAGACCGGCCAGTTGGACACGTATTGGATGAGTGACATGATTTGTGTCTTTTCGAATATTGGCAAAAATTTCCTCTACTTTGAGCTTAATTTTAAACTACTTCCAGTCTTGAAACTAATCAAAATCATCTCTATTTCTGTAATATATCTTTCATTCTATCAAATATAACCAAGAAACTGAGGATAAAATAAAAAAAGACATCCAAGTGCCAGGATTTTTTTTGTGGTGCACACTCACCACATAGACCCATTCTTTCATATCTAAGCAAAAATTTAACACACATATCTTATCTGAGGAGACCGAGCTCATCATGGAGGTCTACAACATGGACCCTGAGCTCAAAACCATAGAACTACGGCACAGATCCTGAAAGGGTTTAATGATTAAACTTAGTGTCAGTGTTGAAGTACATTTCATGAGCATTATGAAAGAATTCATTTGCTCTGGCTTTCTGTAAGGTAAAGATATGTGTAAAGAAAGTAAAATTCTCCATGGCTTTGATTTGCCTCATCCATTACAGAAAATGAATTACAGATAGCTGCGCTTTACGGCGCTATACGGCTCCCAGTCTTTCTAATACGGTGCACCCCACCCGGTTTGCTTACCTTCTCCGTGAGCACATCTCTATTATGTCTTAAAATTTTCCAAAAATTTCAAATGTTTTAAAGTTATTGCATATTTTATATGTACTTTGACAATTATACTTATGTGTACCTGTACCTAAATATGCTTACACACTGTGCTGGCATGCAGGTACGCATTTAAAATCACTAAGAGTCTCTACTCTTGATGCCATATAATAATCTCTGTGCAGATTAATAAATTGTTTTTAATTTTATATTTGACTGGGTGATTTGAGGGAGTTTCACCCCTGGCAATTTGAAAAGCTAAGTTTAAAGAAGGATCTTTCGCTGTTCCTCCCAAAAGGACAGTCCCTCAGGCATGGAAACAGACACATCTGGCAATCCTGCAACCCTGGAATAGGAAGGCTTGATCTGGGTCTGTTCACTAAATTTAAGAGGCCCTGGCCAGTTTTCCCCGTAAAACAAATTGTCTAGTCCTAGATCAGAGTCGTGCAAGGATGGGTCGGCATTCTCAACAGACATTCCTTGGAACTTTGCCTGAGTTATGGCCAACATCGGAGAAGGATTAGACACTATAGGTTCTGGACACTTTGTGGAATTAAGAATATTATTACCTAGTAATAGCACAGCATCTTTCATAGGAAATCCATCAGAAACACCTACAGTCAAATATCCAGTGTAATATTTACTCTGCACGTATATTCTGTGTAAAGGGACAGAGAATACTGCTCCTCCAAATGCTTCTAAAAGAACTGATGAGTGCAATAAAGTTTGTTCAGAGAGGGGAAGTACTCCCTCTCTTATAAGGGACCAATAAGCCCCAGTATCCCTAAATGTTCTTACTTCCATTTTCTTTGAATTCTCCCGAAGGGAGATATAGCAAGTACGTACTGTAGGGGCCATGCCACACTCCACTTCTTTCTAATTCATTTCAATAGGGAGATTAGTAATTCTCCCTAATGGTTGGGGTTTAGCTGGGCATGTGGACCTTACATGGCCGATTTATGGCAATTGAAAGATATTACCTCGGGTTTTCCTTTGGCTCCCTGTTGATTTTGAGGTTGGCACACGTCGTTGGCTGTGTTGAGCATGAGTTTGATGTCGCTCACCAGGTTGACCGCGAGTTTGATATCGTGGCTCACCAGGTGACTTAGTTAGTTGGCGTCGTCATTCACCTTCGTCCTGCCACTTCATCCTCCATTCAGGAACTCTTCTCTGATGATCTCTACTCATGCTAGGCTGTTGGGAAGAAAGATGAGACAGCTCGGACAAGATGCAGTTAGTCTCAAAAGTGTCAGCTAACCTGGCTACTTCTAATGCAGTCGTCAGCGAATGATCCTCCAGAAAGACTAACCTCTGGTCCAACAGATTCCAGCAGGTTATCCACCAAAAGTACAGTGGACCCTTGATTTTCGTCCATAATTTTTTCTAGAATGCTGTTCGAGTGCCATTACCAAACAAATTTGTTCCCATAAGGACAAATGTAAATTAGATTAGTCTGTTTCAGACCCCCAAAAATACACTTACAAAAGCACTTACAAAAATACACTTACATAATTGTTCAAGTTGGGAGGTGGACGAAATTCAAGGGTCCACTGTAACTGGGCGAGATCAGAAAAATTTGCGACACCACTGGCTTTGTACCATTTGGTGAATGCCTTTGTCTGCTGCCTTACAAAGTCCACATAAGACTGACCCAGCTGTCGTTTGCCTAGTTTGAATTCCCTCCTCTACTTGGCGGGAATACACTGATAAGCCCCAAGAACCGTGGTTTTAACCACCCGATAGTTGACAAATTCCTGATTATTCCACTTAGATGTAAACTCTTTTGCCTTACCATACAATGTTGTATGCACCAATGCTGCCCAATGCTCCTCAGGCCACCTTAATGCTTGAGCCTGGTTTTCAAATGCCTCGAAAAACTGTTTAGGCTCAGCCTCAAAATGAGGAATTAGCTGTACTGCCTTTTGCACACTAAAGTCATCTACAGTCTGCTTAAATTGCCTCCTCTCCTTCTCTCTATCAAACTCCTCCCTAGCAATTGCTTGCTTCTCCCTTGTTGTTTCAAAATTGAGTTTGGCTAACTCAAGCGCCAATGAAGCGGACTCGCCCTGAGACAAACCCGATGCACCTGCTTCACGAGACTGCTGATCTGGTTGCTCTGGTGTTGTCCCTTCCACATTATGAAGGAACCTAAGTGGAGATCTGCGATTAACAGCTCCTGTAGTGGGAGATACCTCAGTTTGGTGCGCCGTAGTTGCTTCAGCTCTCAACTTTGTACGAATATAATGTCACGAAGCTGCGCACAAGTAAGAGTTCGTTGATACTCAATACCAATAGAATGAGCAATTCGCCAGCAACGCTGTAGAGATAGTTTGGGCAGATTTAGTAGTGTGTATTCAGACACTAGTCGCCTGACTTGTGTAGGTGGCATTAACCCCAACTTAACACGCTATTTGCAATACACGCAACAAGCAGCAATGCCAATACGACTGCAGGATACACACACACAATAGCAAGGCTGACACGCAATAACGAAAGTGATAGCAAGGCTGACAAGCAATGCCAAGCAACAGTAAGGCTACCTGAATGATACTAAGACCAGCTCCAGCTCCCGGACAGAGCTTCCCATATTACGAAAACAGGTAATAATAGCCTGTTGACCTGGTCTTAATGGGTTTGGAGCGAAAATAAACACAGCATTAGTATTTAACTTGTATTTTCCTTCACCATTAGATACAGTTATGTATGCTATGTACATGGAGTTGAAATATAAGTGTACCACATGGTATTTAACCCTTAAACTGTCCACACGTAGATCTACATTGACCCGTGTAGTGGCTCTGAATATTTTTAGAAAAAAATAAATTGTTCTTTTTGTTTAAAGGCAAAGACAGAAGCCAGAGAGAGAACACCATTCTTCAACCAGCTAGAGGCAAGTCTGGCAAATGCTGACTAGGAGTGAACCACGTCACCTCAGCATTTGGCAGGCTCGTCTGTGATTGGTTAATGAACCAAGGTACTAATTTAACGATAGGTACCCTTACCGTTAAACCCTTAGCACCTGGTTCGCTGGTTGGGAGGCAGCCTATATGTGAGTGTGTACATGCGCCGAATAAAGTGTAACGTACTTTTTGCATGCCACAATAACGGTCTACTTTACATGAGAATGGAAATGTTGCTCTTTATTTATTCTACTGTACCACTGTGGAGACAACTTGTACACAATGTAAGGTGTTTGTTTGAACGTGTATCAGCCATAACCAGACACGTTCATTCGTTTGTTTTTACATAAGTACTCTGCGGCTCTGTCCTCTTACTCGTTCTCTCTCTCTCGTTTATTCGTTTTTATCTCACTCACCTCTCACCCTACATTAAGACTACAAATATTTTAACGTAAGTAATGAGTGTACTGTATTTGCATTTTCTCGCTCTAGGGCACTTTAAATGTTGTAGTAGGTGGGGTGGCCAGGCGGGCTACCATACGTCCCACACGACTTTCAACAAATAAATACTTTTCACCTCTCACCCTACATTAGGACGATTAAGACTACAAATATTTTAAGGTAAGTAATGAGTGTACTGTATGTGCATTTTATCACTCTAGGGCGCTTTAAACGTCATAGTATATTATGTGTGGGTGGGGTGGCCAGGAGGGCTACCACACCTGACTTCTTACGGTAAATACTACTCACCTTTTGCCCTACATTAAGACTACAAATATTTTGAGGTAAATAATGAGTGTACTGTGTGTATATTTTACTTTTTTATTGTTTTTAATGCCTAGTTCTATTGCTAACTTAATATATGTTAGTGTAAACTTGTTATCTGGCATTTATTTGCATTTATAAGTGGAAAAAAAGGCATTCTACTTTGTGGCAGTAGCCTGGAACCTAACCTGCCATATAAGTGGGGCCCTACTGTATTCCTATCACAATACATTAGGAAATTTTCAGTTTTCTGTTTTTCACAATGATGGCTTTGCAAGCCACTTATTTGGCACCCTTACCCTTGATCATAACATAACACTCATTCTTCATCCAGTCACTTTTATTATATACACTCCAATAATTATACTTGAGGTATTACATAAATCCAAATGCAATACCTCAAAAGTATGTGTTATATGTGTCTGTTTGATTCCTTATGCACTTTTAAGTATAAATTCAGTGTAGCTCTGACAAGGTACTCAGCCACATGCACAGTTTTACCAACAACAATACAGTGGACCCTCGGTTTTCGTGCTAAATTCATTTCTGAATGCTGTTTGAGTGCCATTACCGAACGAATTTGTTCCCATAAGGACAAATGTAAATTAGATTAGTCGTTTCAGAACCTCAAAAATACACTTACAAAAGCTCTTACAAAAATACATTTACGTACGTACATAATTGTTCGAGTTTGGAGGTGAACGAAAACCGAGGGTCCACTGTATTTACATCATTGATAATTATGTGATATTTACCTGATGGCTACCTTATCTAGCAGCCTTGTATAAAGGAACTTTAAGATTTGTAAAAGTTCCCATTCTCTCTTAGTAGCATTTACAGTTTTATTTTTCACCATCCCTTCAGCAGGAAGATTGTTCTACAAGTTTCTGTCTAGGAGTACAACTTTCCATCACTTCTGCAGTATGACTTAAACCTGAAGTTGTGAAATATCTACTTGTTTGTGAAGCATTAGATATGATTAGGGATAGTGTTCTTTATACAATATCAGAATAATTTAACCTTCTCACAAGAATATTTTTTTATAACTTTCAAAGATTTTTTTTTTTTAACAGATGAACCAAAAATTGAAAATAACGCTGCAAGAAATAGCACTTTTTATCCCGATCAGCAAGAAAGTCCTTCTGATGAAAACCGTGGTCAACTTAATGTTTTGTCAGCAGCATATGAGGTCAGTTTTACATTGTCTTGAACAATAATCCATTTAATGCCAACATTCTGTTCAGATCTTCATGGATGTTATATATATTGTATACGTACTAATAATTATAAGCTATAATTTTAGAAATAAGATTATACTGAGATACAGTGGTACCCCGAGTTTCGGCCATAATTTGTTCCAGAAGGCTGTTCGAGTGCTGTTACCGAACGAATTTGTTCCCATAAGGAATAATGTAAATTAGATGTATCCGTTTCAGACCCCCAAAAATACACTTAAAAAAGCACTTACAATAATACACTTACATAATTGTTCGAGTTGGGAGCTGTATGAAACTCGGGGTACCACTGTATAATAAAGATTGAGAGCACTTTAAATTCCATTTCTGTTCTAGCTGTTTCCTACCTCTTCACCTGACTTGTCTCTCTGCCTAACAATTTGATAATTGTCCAAGATGACTGAAACATCATCTAAAGTTTCCTTTCCAAATTATGGGCTAGTTCTGAATGTTGCATAACATTTCCATTGATACTCATTCTCTGGATCCCAGTAAAGTTCATATATGCACTTTGTGCTTAGTAATTGCTTCCACCTCCAGTTGCCAGGTGGTATTTGCCTATATTTATGTCCTTTCAAAGCAAGTGTCTCTGTTCCTCAAGAAAGTGAGAAACAGAGTAATGATGCATATATAACATCATCTTAAGAGTTCCAGCATGTTTTTGGTTTTCATTCTAGTAGCTTATTGCATCAACTTTGATTTTAATTTACCTCTTGCACTGTCACCTATTCTTGCATACACTTATCCTTCACCCCTTCCTAGCCTCTGCATATTCCTCCTTTAGCATATCACTCTATGTAGCACTCTATGACCCTTTTGGGTTTAGTGGATAATTTGATTATATGATGATGGTTTTCATTCTAGAGCTTGGATTATGAAACCTGTATTAATTCGCATGGCTTGACGAAGAGCGTACAAAGGGATATACATTTGTGGTCAAGAAAGACGTCGCTCGTTGGCTGGTGGTGTTGCTGACAGCCATTCTTACTGCTTTAATAGCATGTGTTATTGATATTACTATTGAAAGTCTCTCAGCATTTAAATATACATGGCTGAAACAATGTATCCTTTTCATGTATTTGTGTTAGTATATAGTAAAACTCACCAGTATATTTATGCACAACAAAACCAAAACCCTTGCACATATAAATACAGTGGTACCTCGAGTTACGATGGTCCCCAAAATCGCCCTTTTATGTAAGTTTATTTTTTTAAATGTTTTTGTAGGTATATTTTTGGGGGTGTAAAAGGACTAGTCTATTTTACATTATTCCTTATGGGGATAAATTTGTTTGGTAATGGCACTTGAACAGCATTCTCGAACGAAAAAATATCGTAACTCGAGGTACCACTGTACTTCTTTCAATAAACCAGCTGTATCCCGTTGAAGCAGGGTGGGCAAAAAGAGAAACAAAAATTTCTTTTTAAATTTATTAACATATACAGGAGAAGGAGTTACTAGCCCTTTGCTCCCGACATTTTAGTCGCCTCTTATTACATGCATGGCTTACGGAGGAAGAATTCTGTTTCACTTCCCCATAAAGAACATATAAATACATTACTATGATTTTATGATAACAATTTTTTTTTATAATACAGTTGTCCCTTGAGTTATGATGGACTGGAATTATAATAATTTTGAGTTATGATTTACACCTTGTAATGGAATTTAGTTTTGAGTGTGATGAAAAGTTTGAAATACGTACAGTGGACCCTCGAAAATCGGCTGTAATCCGTTCCAGGAGCTAGGCCTAAAATCGAACTGGCCGATTTCTGAACCATTATTTCCCATAAGAAATAATGTAAATACAATTAATCCGTTCCAGACACCCAAAAATATTCACAAAAAAATACATTTTTTAAAGATTAACTGTAGTTTTACATACACAAAACACACAATAACAACATATGTATAATAAATAAATATTTAAAATATCATTTACTTACCTTTATTGAAGAGACTTGCTGGCATCTGGAAGATAGGGAGGAGACGGGGAGGGAGCACTCATTGTTTGGAAGGGGAATCCCCATCCAAAAGGACTTCAGGTAACAAGTCCCTCTCTGGGGATACTTCCCTTCTTTGTCTTTTAATGCCACTAGGACCAGCTTGACAGTCACTAGACCCCTCTCACACAAAATAACTGTCAAGAGTGCTGTGTATCTGGTGCCTCTTTAACATGTTCCTGAAGTGCAATATCGCTCTGTCACTGAACTTGTTGCAGAGATGGCTTATTTCAGCTTCCTCAGGGTGAAATTGTTCAACGAAAATTTGCACCTCATTCCAAATTGAACAAATTTCCTTAATCCGTGAAGAAGGCACCTCCAGTCTATCTTCCTCCTCCTGTGAATCAATTTCCTTTACTGTGGTCTGATGCTGTTCCAGATAAAGCTCTTGCAGTTCTTCAGTGGTTAGCTCTTCCCTGTGGTCCTCTACTAACTCTTCCACATCCTCACCACTCACCTCCAACCCCAGGGACTTGCCCAGTGCCACAATACCTTCCACAACAGGCACAGGGTTGTCAAGGTCAGCCTCAAACCCTTCAAAATCCCTCTGTTGGACACAACCTGGTCTCAGTTGTCTCTAAGCAGAGTTCAAAGTCCTGGAAGTCACTTCCTCCCAAGCCTTATCTATAAGGCTTATGCAATGGAGGATACTGAAGTGATCTTTCCAGAACTCTCTTAGGGTCAACTGAGTGTCTGAGGTCACTTCAAATCACTTTTGAAACACTGCTTTTGTGTAGAATTTTTTGAATTTAGAAATGACCTGCTGGTCCATGGGCTGGATGAGAGGAGTGGTGTTAGGAGGCAAGAACTTCACTGTGATGAAACTGAACTCATCAGACAAAAAGTCTGCCAAGTTGTGAGGATGAGCAGGAGCATTGTAGAGTACTAGGAGGCACTTAGAGTCCCAATTTCTTTTCCTGTAGGTATTTTTTCACACTGGGTCCAAACACTTCAGTGAACCATTCCAGGAAAATTTGCTTTGTGACCCATGCCTTAGTGTTAGCCTTCCAAAACACACACAATTTACTCTTGTTGACATTGTGTTTCTTGAACACTGGGATTTTCAGAGTGATACACCAGTAAAGGCTTCACTTTAAAATCTCCACTAGCATTACTACACAACATGAGAGTTAGCCTGTCTTTCATAGGCTTGTGTCCTGGCAGTGCCTTTTCCTCCTGAGTAATGTAGGTCCTCTTTGGCATTTTCTTCCAAAAGAGGCCTGTTTAATCACAATTAAACACTTGTTCGGGTATGAATTTTTCAGTGTCTACAAACCCCTTAAATTCACTCACAAAATTTTCAGCAGCACATTTGTCTGCCTCACCATGCCTTACAACACTGTGTATACCACTACGTTTCCTAAATCTGTCAAACCAGCCTTTGCTGGCCTTAAAATCACTCGCATCAGCACTGGTTCCAGGCATTTTCTTGACAA
The DNA here is from genome assembly GCA_009830355.1 of Cherax destructor. Lineage (NCBI taxonomy): Eukaryota > Metazoa > Arthropoda > Malacostraca > Decapoda > Parastacidae > Cherax > Cherax destructor. The sequence goes on along the minus strand of WNWK01012811.1, from coordinate 39,616 downwards.
GATCTGCATGCAGCTGCCTTGCCTTTTCACAAATTATCGCCATGGAACACTATCACCCATTTTCTGTTTTTCGTTGATCCACACCACTAACAACTTCTCAACCTCATCCACTGTTTTTGATCTATTTTTGGCAAATATGTTAACACCTTTTACAACATCAGCTTCCTTGAGTTCTTTTCTCTATGCCAGTAGATTTGGCATAGAGTAGATAGTAGATTTGTTTTTGTTGTACATCCTGGCAAGCTCCCCCACACGTACGCCACTCTCATATTTTTCTACTATCTCCTTCTTCAGTTCGATGGTGTTCCTCACTTTCTTTACCACAGGGGTGCCACTAGGAAGCTTCTTTGGACCCATGGTGACTTATTTCACAGTGACAATCACTTAACCACAAATAAACACAATAAATTTATTGTGAAATGTTTGAATGAGCGCACTGGGTAATGTTCACTCGAAGGTAAACAGCGCTAGACTGGCTCCCGACGCCTGCACGGCGAGGCGCGCAAGCGCGGGGCAGGCAGACAGGTCTGGTACGCCGACCGATAATCGGGGAAAAATTGGGCCGAAAAAAGTGATCGAAAATCGAGCCGGCCAATAATCAGACCAGCTGATTTGCGGGGGTTGACTATACTATAACCATTTGGGATTTCATTATGCCATGTTTTGTGTTACCAAGTCACTGTGGCCCCTAAAATGCATAGTAAACAGGCAGTTTCTCTAAAGATCAAACAAGAAATTGTGAAAAAACATGATATGGTATTTAGAATTAGTGCATTGGTGCATGAGTATGGTTTTCCGCAATCAACTACAGTGGACCCTCGAGTTTCGAACATTCTAAATTCCAGAATGCTGTTCAAGTGCTGTTATCAAACAAATTTATTCCCATAAGGAATGATGTAAATTAGATTAGTCCATTTCAGACCCCCAAAAATACACTTATAAAAGCACTTACAATAATAAGCTTACATAAAAGGGCGAGTTTGGAGTGTTCGAATAGCGAGGGTCCACTGTATCTCTACAGCACTCTCACCCTTGACCTATGAGTGCAAAATACAAACATTTAGAGAGAGACTTATCTAGGATTCAGGAAGATGAAATTAATTATGGATGAAAAGCTGCAAGTAGTATTAAAGTACAGTAGTACCTTGGTGCTCAAACAACTCCCAACTCGAACAATTTGGTATTCGAACACTGTTCGGTAAAATAAATTGCTCTATAGTTGACTGTTTGCTTGGCACTCAGCCAAACAATGTGCATCAGTATCTCTGCAACTGTTGCTAAGTGCAAAACTCTGCTTAACTTCGCTGTAAACTGTTTCGTTTTCTTTGCATTTTTTTTTTTTTTTATTATTTTTATTATTTTTATTAACACATCGGCAGATTCCCACCAAGGCAGGGTGGCCCGAAAAAGAAAAACTTTCATCATCATTCACTCCATCACTGTCTTGCCAGAGGCGTGCTTACACTACAGTTATAAAACTGCAACATTAACACCCCTCCTTCAGAGTGCAGACACTGTACTTCCCATCTCCAGGACTCAAGTCCGGCCTGCCGGTTTCCCTGAATCCCTTCATAAATGTTACTTTGCTCACACTCCAACAGCACGTCAAGTATTAAAAACCATTTGTCTCCATTCACTCCTATCAAATACGCTCACGCATGCTTGCTGGAAATCCAAGCCCCTTACACACAAAACCTCCTTTACCCCCTCCCTCCAACCTTTCTTAGGCCGACCCCTACCCGCCTTTCCTGCACTACAGATTTATACAATCTCGAAGTCATTCTATTTTGTTCCACCCTCTCTACATGTCCGAACCACCTCAACAACCCCTCCTCAGCCCTCTTGATAATAGATTTGGTAATCTTGCATCTCCTCCTAATTTCCAAACTACGAATTCTCTGCATTATATTCACACCACACATTGCCCTCAGACATGACATCTCCACTGCCTCCAGCCTTTTCCTTGTTGCAACATTCATCACCCATGCTTCACACCCATATAAGAGTGTTGGTATAACTATACTCTAATTCATTCCTCTCATTGCTTCCATGGACAAAGTTCTTTGTCTCCACAGACTCCGAAGTGCACCACTCACCCTTTTCCCCTCATCAATTCTATGATTCACCTCATCCTTCATAGACCCATCTGCTGACACGTCCACTCCTAAATATCTGAATACATTCACCTCCTCCATACTCTCTCCCTCCAATCTGATATCCAATCTTATGTCACCTAATCTTTTTGTTATCCTCATCACCTTACTCTTTCCTATATTCAATTTTAATTTTCTTCTTTTACATACCCTACCAAACTCATCCACCAACCTCTGCAACTTCTCTTCAGAATCTCCCAAAAGCACAGTGTCATCAGCAAAGAGCACCTGTCACAACTCCCACTTTGTGTTATTTTTTATCTTTTAACCCCACACCTCTTGCCAAGACCATGGGGTCTAAGAAGATTAGTGTTAACAGTTAACCAAAAAGAAAATTGGTTAGTCACAATAGAGATGAAAAAAGAATTATTCATTATTCCTTATGAAAAAAATTTGTTCGGTACTCGATCAGATCGGCACTTGAACAGCCTTCTGGAATGAATTAAGTTCGAGTTCCGAGGTACTACTGTACAGTGGACCCTCGGTTAACGAATACCCCGGAAATCGTACAATTATGTAAGTATAATATTGTAAGTGCATGTGGAAGTGTATTTTTGGGGGTCTGAAATAGACTAACCTATGTGACATTATTTCTTAAGGACGTAAATTCTTTCGGTAATGACACTTGAGCAGGCTTCTGGGATGAAGTTTTTATGTTAACCGAGGGTCCACTGTATATGGATAATAACCATAGCCTTTTCAAAAAAGTTTGTGGAACTGTAGAAAGATAGGAAGCCATGCACTAATATAGAACACCCAGGAAAATAATAAGCAGTAATATTGTGTTGTACCTATACACAGTCCAAAATTTATAAATGTGCTTCAATCATAATTTGAATTAATAATTCTGCATGTCAATTCATTTTATTGTATTTCTTATCCTATATCCCTGAAATTTTCTTTCCTTAACTCTAGCATCAGATACTGATTATGGTGTAGAAAAGTCCCTACTAATTATTCCATTTTTACTATGGGCTGCCTTGAATATTGGACCAACTCTAATCGCTGCTTTTCTTGGGTCATATATAGAGGTGAGTGATTTCTTATTGTAATGTAATTGTCAGTTTATTCAGTAATACATATTTTTTAACTTCTTGACCATTTAACAAGGCAGGGTGACCCAGAGAAGAAAACTCATCCATTTCCCGACTTGTCTGTTTGGTTATTCATTACAGGGAAAGCGGTAGCTTTGTTCCTGGCAAGTCCTAAGAAAGAATGAGTCTTAGTGTTCCTTCAATCATTTTGACTTCTGACTCTGTCCTCACTAAAAAATTGACATTCTCTTTTTACCATTTCATAATTTACATTCAGCAACTAAAATCAGTGATTCTCTTAATATCCCTCTAATACAGTACTTCTGCCTCTTCATCCAGCATCTCATTACTGTTACTCATAACCTATCTGCTGATTTTCTTTTTTCTTTTTAAACACACCAGTTGTCTCCCACCAAGGTAGGGGGACTTGAATAAGAAGAAACACTTTCACCATTGCTCACTACATTAATATCTTGCTGGAGCCATGCCGATGCTACAGTTCAGATGTCCCTTCAAAATGTGGTATCCCCACCCCTCCTTCAGAGTGCAAGCACTGCGTTTTCTACTACCAGGACTCGTGTGGCTAACCGGTTTCCCTGAATCCCTTCACAAATGTTATCTTGTTCACACTCCACCAACATGTCAAGTCATAAAAATCACTTGCCTTCACTCCTACCTAACATGCTCACACATACCTGTTGGATGTCCAAGCCCCTAGTATATGACACTTCCTTTATTCCCACCCTCCAACCTTTCCTAGGATGAACTCAACCCCTCTTTCCCTGCACTACAGATTTATACAACCTCCAAGTCATCCTATTTTGTTCCATCCTCTTTAAATGTCCAAACCACCTCCACAACCCTCCTCTGCCCTCTGGATAATATTTGTAGTAATCCTGCACCTCAGAAATGACATCACTGCTTCCAGTCTCCTCCTCGTTGCAACATTAACAACCCATGTTTCACACCCATATAAGAGCATTGGTACCATTATACTCTCATACAGTCCTTTTTTGCCTCCATGGATAATGTTCTTTGTCTCCACAGGTGCTGTGAAATTATATTGGTAAATTTTACAGGCAGTGTCCTGAATTAACATTTCACCCCCATAATTGTGAAGAAACTTTGGTATATCAAACAGTTTACACTTACGTACTAATATTGATGTACCTCAGAGTCAAGTGGGACTTTAAGGACACCAGGTCACAATAATGTCCCTCCTTTGTTCCCACCACCTCAGTTCATCATGTCTTGCACGTCTGGACCTTAAATTATTATTAGAACGTATAGTAAAGAGTAATAGTAAAGAGGTTTTTGTGGCATTTATGGATTTGGAAAAGGCGTATGATAGGGTGGATAGGGGGGCAATGTGGCAGATGTTGCAGGTGTATGGAATAGGAGGTAGGTTACTGAAAGCAGTGAAGAGCTTTTATGAGGATAGGGAGGCTCAGGTTAGAGTGTGTAGGAGAGAGGGAGATTATTTCCCGGTAAAAGTAGGCCTTAGACAGGGATGTGTGATGTCACCGTGGTTGTTCAATATATTTATAGATGGGGTTGTAAGAGAAGTGAATGCGAGGGTCTTGGCAAGAGGTGTGGGGTTAAAAGACAAAGAATCAAATACAAAGTGGGAGTTGTCACAGTTGCTTTTTGCTGATGACACTGTGCTTTTGGGAGATTCTGAAGAGAAGTTGCAGAGATTGGTGGATGAATTTGGTAAGGTATGTAAAAGAAGAAAATTGAAAGTGAATAGTATAGGAAAGAGTAAGGTGATGAGGATAACAAAAAGATTAGGTGACGAAAGATTGGATATCAGATTGGAGGGAGAGAGTATGGAGGAGGTGAATGTATTCAGATATTTGGGAGTGGACATGTCAGCAGATGGGTCTATGAAGGATGAGGTGAATCATAGAATTGATGAGGGGAAAAGGGTGAGTGGTGCCCTTCGGAGTCTGTGGAGACAAAGAACTTTGTCCATTGAAGTTAAGAGGGGAATGTATGAGAGTATAGATATACCAACACTCTTATATGGGTGTGAAGCATGGGTGATGAATGTCGCAACAAGGAGAAGGCTGGAGGCAGTGGAGATGTCATGTCTGAGGTCAATGTGTGGTGTGAATATAATGCAGAGAATTCAGAGTTTGGAAATTAGGAGGAGGTGCGGGATTACCAAAACTATTATCCAGAGGGCTGAGGAGGGGTTGTTGAGGTGGTTCGGACATGTAGAGAGAATGGAACAAAACAGAATGACCTCGAGAGTGTATAAATCTGTAGTGGAGGGAAGGCGGGGTAGGGGTCGGCCTATGAAAGGTTGGAGGGAGGGGGTAAAAGAGGTTTTGTGTGCGAGGGGCTTGGATTTCCATCAAGCATGCGTGTACGTATTTGATAGGAGTGAATGGAGACAAATGATTTTTAATACTTGACGTGCTGTTGGAGTGTGAGCAAAGTAACATTTATGAAGGGATTCAGGGGAAACCGGCAGGCCGGACTTGAGTCCTGGAGATGGGAAGTACAGTGTCTGCACTCTGAAGGAGGGGTGTTAATGTATGCAGTTTTATAACTGTAGTGTAAAGCACCCCTCTGGCAAGACAGTGATGGAGTGAATGATGACAAAAGTTTTTCTTTTTCGGGCCACCCTGCCTTGGTGGGAATCGGCCGATGTGTTGATGAGTTCTTCAAATTATTTGAAAAATTATGCCAGTAACATTGACAAATTATGTGTGGACTGTATGTATTCAGTAATATCAATTACTTGACTTGAGTAATTTACTTGGGTAAATACAAATCAGCAAGCATGTGTGAGCGTTAGATAGGAGTGAATAGAGACGAATGGTTTTTGGGACCTGACGAGCTGTTGGAGTGTGAGCAGGGTAATATTCTGTGAAGGGATTCAGGGATACCAGTTAGCTGGACTTGAGCCCTGGAAATGGGAAATACAATGCCTGCACTTTAAAGGAGGTGTTTGGGATACTGGCAGTTTGGAGGGACTTCTAAACTGTCATATCTGAGCGCTTCTGCAAAGACATTATGTGTGAGTGAGGTTAAAGTGTTAAATGATGATGAAAGTATTTTCTTTCTTTTATGGGATTTTTTTTTTTTGGGGGGTCACCCTGCCTCGGTGGGAGATGGCAGACTTGTTAAAAAAAATACAAATCATTTACACAATAAACAAAATATAAAGGACATTCAAGATGACTCACCAAATAATGATTTTGGTGTTATATCCTAACTCCTCCCTTTCGGTAGGTAATTCATATTGGTCAGTATTAATTAACATGCCTGTAGTGAAAATTAATACACTGGGAGGCATACATTACATGTGGTGTGAACTTCATCAATTTCTGACGATACTGCTTCTATTACACCTTAGTTAATTTCATTTGAAGATTTATCCGATTTTCAGTTCCTTGAAAGAACTAATACACCACCTCTCCAAACAGCTACCCGGGCAGTACTGCAGATTCAGTTTTCTTTTTATGACCTCTCCTCTTGTGTTAAATAAAGAGCCGAGACGACCAGCAGTCAACCTTCCACACCTTTGTCACCAACACTCCTCTTTGCAGTCTACCCAATCCTTCCTCCCTCATTCAGTTGGAAGCACTCACTTGCTTCCTCACAAGTAGTTTGGAAGTTTGTGACTACCATTAATACTTCATATATACATTACTTTATATTAACACTTCACATACACATTACTAATTATAGGAAAATTATAAAAAAAAATTTCCACACCCATATAAGAGCATTGGTACCACTATACTCTCATACATTCCCTTTTTGCCTCCATGGATAACATTCTTTGTCTCCACAGGTGCTAATATTGATATTGAATGCTGATCTTGAATCAATAACCTTTCAGTTGCTTTTCTTATACACTTCTTAACCACTTTTTAACCTCTCCTCCATGTCATCCACCTTTTTACATTGTGAAAACCTTTCATATGAAAGTTTTTTCTCCATTTCAGTCATTATCACCTCATTACACCAGTTTTACTTTTTTTTTTCTCTTCATTTTTCTTTGTTTACTTTTTGCTTTTTTATTCATTTTTTCTTCTTTATTTCTCTTCACTCTTTTTTTTCTTCATAATCTGTAAAGTTAATTGACAGAGAGGATACTAAATATAAACTTTAATGTTATGTTGTTTATATCATAGTACAATATGTAATTACTATTACCATTTCTGATTGTTTTTGTTCTAATGCACTTATTCTTGCGAAGCCTGTGTCAACGGGCAGTGGCATTCCTCAAGTGAAGTGTTACCTGAATGGTGTGAAGGTGCCACGAGTTGTAAGAATTAAGACCTTATTGAGCAAAGTTGTCGGAGTCACCATGTCTGTCCTTGGTGGACTGGCTGTTGGCAAGGTAATGTAAATATTTTTCTTAGGCTCTTAATAGTTTTAAGGAAAAATGAGTGGATTCTTTATATTGTAAATAAAATTTAATTTGAATGTCTTAATCTAGAATAAAATTTGATATGCAGTACAGGAGAGCTCCACTTTACGGTGCTTCACTAATACGGACATTTCAAATTTTTTATATGGCACCTGATTTGCTGTTACAGCGTCCGCTCACCACCCATCCACTCTGTTTGTTTACATCCTCCGTGAGCTCTGCATCTCTCTTAATTGTCTGGAAACTTTCCAAAGTTTCAGGTGTTTTAAAGTTACTGCATACAGTGGACCCCTGGTTTTCGTAATTAATCCGCTCCAGAGAGAGTGACTAAAACCGAATATTACGATTTCCGAATCTATTTTCCCCATAAGAAATAATGGAAATTCAATTAATCTGTTCCAGACACCCAAAAGTATTAAACTAAAATATTTTTGTACATGGAATATACATGTGCCTACACAGAAAACAATGAGACATGAAGAATAAAACAATAATAACATGTCACTTACCTTTATTGAAGAGTTGTTGATGTGTGGAAGATGGGAGGAGGGGAGAGGATGGAAGATTTGTTATTGTTTGGAAGGGGAATCCCCTTCCATAAAGACTTCAGGTACCAAGTTCTTTTCCGGGGTTACTGGGTCTGGGATAATGACAGTTGGGAGGGACTTATTCTCAGCTGTCGTATCCGAGCGCCTCTGCAAAGACAGTGATTATGTATGAGTGAGGTGAAAGTGTTGAATGATGATGAAAGTATTTTCTTTTTGGGTCATCCTGCCTCGGTGGGAGACGGCCGACTTGTTGAGAAAAAAAAAAAACTTCCCTTCTTTGTTTTTTAATGCCACTAGGACTAGCTTGAGAGTCACTGGACCCCTGTCTCACAAAATAACTGTCCAGAGAGCTCTGTGTCTGGCATCTCTTTAAAACTTGCCTAAAATGGGACACCACATTGTCATTGTACATGTTGCCAACACGGCCTGCAACAGCTTTGTCAGGGTGAAGATCATCCATAAAGCTTTGCACTTCAGTCCACTTGGCACAAATGTCTTAACCCATTCAGGGTCGATAGACCTTCTTGAAAACTCATTCTCAGGGTCGAAAAATATTTGAAAAAAAAAAAAATTTCTTATGAAATGAGTTTTTTTCAAAATCTAATTAGGCTAAAAAAAAAAATTTGCGATCAATACTTACCGAGATATAGAGGCTTGAAGTTCACAGAAATTGAACCGCTTATGGCAACATCACTGACTGCTGGTCACCTGATAAACTTTTATTTAGTTTTTTTTTATTTTATTTTCTTTAATTTTTTTTTTTCAAATAACTTTTATGGCCTGTGAGACCAACATAAGTGCTGTTTTTCAAATATTCACACGTTGTATACTACACAATAACTGCACAAACTGTGTTCTCATTATATTGTTTACAAAACATATTTACAAAAACTAACAATGTAAAATATTGTTTATTTCTATTGTTCAATCATATATATACACATATAGTCACTGGTCATGTTCCTTGAAGTTCTGCAGCCTGTGGAAGTCTTTGAAACATGGTGTCATGTACAGTGGTGTTTCACACTCCTCACACATAAAAAGAGTGTCTCTGCGTTGTTGTTGGCGTCTTTTTGTATGCGCACAGACATAACACCTCTTCTGAGCCTTTTTCTTGCAAGCATTAGCAGGCAGTTTCATTAGGAAGTGATCACCAGGCCTCAGACGAGAGGGTAGTTGTTGGTAATTTCGTGGGCGGTTTTCTATTGCAGGTGTTGTTACATGGTATACTTGGTTATTGTTTGTCTGATCACAGACAAACAAAATTCGCCATATGGTGGTTTGTTTCTGGTCCTCATCTTAAACATATTTTAAGCATTGACTATGGAAATGTCCAGAATATGGAAAAAGAGTTTTATGTACCACTTATAACTCTTGCGAGCACAATCAACAAACCCAATCTGCATGTCACATTTGTCCACTGAAAGCATATTGAGGGTGTAGTCCATCACAGCTGCAGGTTTTAGAATGGGTTCACTGGTGTGTGTATTCTGCCTGCCAGTGTCTGCCATTTCATTAGGGTGAACTGATAACAACAGTGTGACATTTCGTTTTTCATGCCACCGAAATGCCATGATGTCATTGGCAGCAAACACCTACACCGGACCTCTACGAGAGCCTGCATCGAACCTAGGCATATGCTTACGATTTCCACTCACTGTACTGCACACATCTGTCATGTTCACTTGCAAAAAATCACTGAGTAAGGGGCTTGTGTACCAGTTATCAGTATATATAATATATGCCCCTTACCAAGATATGGTTCCATCATTATTCTAACCACATCACCAGAGATACCCAATAACTTCCTGGTTGCAATGTATTACTGCCAGTGTACACAATAATATCCAATACAAGACCACTGTAGCAATCACAAAGTACAAACAACTTTATACCAAAGCGTTTCCTCTTGCTTGGTATATACTGCTTGAACGACAGTCTACCTTTGAACAGAATCAAAGACTCATCAATAACAAGCTTCCTGAAGGGATAAAAATACATACTGAATTTCTCTTTCAGGTACAAAAACACATTCCTAATCTTATATAACCTGTCGTTTCTGTCAGGCCTGGTTTTGTCTGAGAAGTGTAGCATACGTAACAGTAGCACAAATCGATTAACTGGTATAATATTACACGCCCCGATGGCATGGTGGCTAGCGCTCTTGCTTCAGGCACGGAGGGCCCGGGTTCAATTCCCGGCGGGTCCGAAACATTTTGAAGTGTTTCGTTACACACACACACACTCACACATACATACAACAGGCCTAGTGTCTAATCGACATGTGCCTAGGACAAAATGGTAACTAACTGAAACCTGAGGTTGCAATCAGGCAGTCTGTTGACCAGTATGATTTGACACTATGCTTATACAGTGGACCCTCGGTTAACGAATACCCGGAAATCGTGCAATTATGTAAGTATAATTTGTAAGTTCTGTGGAAGTGTATTTTGGGGTCTGAAATGACTAACCTACGTGAAATTTTTCCTTAAGGGAGTAAATTCGTTCGGTAATGGCACTTGAGCAGACTTCAGGAGTGAAGTTTTTACGAAACTCGGGGGTCCACTGTACACATGTGGCTGGCATAAGTACAGTGGACCCCCGCCTAACGAGCAAAATTCATTCCAGAAGCCTGCTCAAGTGCCATTACCAAACGAATTTACTTCCTTAAGAAATAATGTCACGTAGGTTAGTCTATTTCAGACCCCCAAAAATACACTTCCACAAGCACTTACAATATTATACTTACATAATTGTAGTAGGTTGGTAGACAGCAACCACCCAGGGAGGTACTACCATCCTGCCAGGTGACTGTGAAACAGAAACCTGAAACTGTTTTACATGATAGTAGGATTGCTGGTGTCTCTTTTTTCTGTCTCATAAACATGCAAGATTTCAGGTACGTCTTGCTACTTCTACTTACACTTAGGTCACACTATGCAAACATGTACACGTTTATGTATACACACTTATCTGAGTTTTATTTGATTTTATCTTAATAGTTCTTCTTCTTATAATTTTTCCTTTTCCTTTCATATCCATGGGGAAGTGGAATAAGAATCTTTCCTCCGTAAGCCATGCGTGTTGTAAAAGTCAACTAAAATGCCAGGAACAATGGGCTAGTAACCCCTTTTCCTGTATAGCTTACTAAAAGAAAGAAGAAAACCATCAAAGTGGGATGTTTGAATGTGCGTGGATGTTGTGCGAATGATAAGAAAGAGATGATTATAGATGTTATGAATGAAAAGAAGCTGGATGTCCTGGCTTTAAGTGAGACAAAGCTGAAGGGGGTAGGAGAGTTTCAGTGGGGAGAAATAAATGGGATTAGGTCAGGGGTTTCAAATAGAGTTAGAGCTAAAGAAGGAGTGGCAATAATGTTGAATAATCAGTTATGGCAGGTAAAGAAGGAATAAAAATATATAAATTCAAGGATTATGTGGAGTAAAATAAAGGTTGGATGTGAAAAGTGGGTTATAGTAAGTGTTTATGCACCTGGAGAAGAGCGAAGTGTAGAGGAGAGAGAGAGATTTTGGGAAATGTTGAGTGAGTGTGTGGGGAGTTTTGAACCAAGTGAGAGAGTAATTGTGGTTGGGGATCTTAATGATAAAGTGGGTAAAAATGTTGTGGAGGGAGTAGTAAGTAAATTTGGAGTGCCAGGGGTAAATGTAAATGGGGAACCATTAATTGAGCTATGTGTAGAAAGAGGTTTGGTAATAAGTAATACATATTTTATGAAAAAGAGGATAAATAAATATACAAGGTATGATATAGCACGTAAGGAAAGTAGTTTGTTGGATTATGTATTGGTGGATAAAAGGTTGATGGGTAGGCTTCAGGATGTACATGTTTATAGAGGGGCAAAGGATATATCGGATCATTATTTTCTGTCTCATAAACACGCTGGATAACAGGTATATCTAGCTACTTCTACTTACACTTTAGGTCACACTACACTGGCATACACATGCATATATATACATACACACATCTAGGTTTTTCTTCTTTTCTTAATAGCTCTTGTTCCTTTTATTTTCTCATTGTCCATGGGGAAGTGGAAAAAAATCTTTCCTCCGTAAGCCATGCGTGTCGTATGAGGCGACTAAGATGCCGGGAGCAATGGGCTAGTAACCCTTCTCCTGTACAAATCTAAAACGAGAAGAAGAAAAACTTTATAAAATTGGGTTGTCTGAATGTGCGTGGGTGTAGTGCGGATGATAAGAAAGAGATGATTGCCGATGTTATGAATGAAAAGAAGTTGGATGTCCTGGCCCTAAGCGAAACAAAGCTGAAGGGGGTAGGCGAGTTTCAGTGGGGAGAAATAAATGGGATTAAGTCAGGAGTATCTGAGAGAGTTAGAGCTAAGGAAGGGTAGCAATAATGTTGAAGGATCAGTTATGGAAGGAAAAGAGGGAATATAAATGTGTAAATTCAAGGATTATGTGGATTAAAATAAGGGTCGGATGCAAAAGTGGGTCATAATAAGCGTGTATGCACCTGGAGAAGAGAGGAGTGTAGAGGAGAGAGAGAGATTTTGGGAGATGTTAAGCGAATGTATAGGAACTTTTGAACCAAATGAGAGAGTAATTGGGTAGGGACCAAATGCTAAAGTGGGAGAAACATGCAGAGAGGGTGTAGTAGGTAAGTTTGGGGTGAGGTGTAAATGATAATGGGAGCCCTTTGATTGAACTTTGTATAGAAAGGGGTTTAGTTATAGGTAATACATATTTTAAGAAAAAGAGGATAAATAAGTATACAAGATATGATGTAGGCGTAATGACAGTAGTTTGTTGGACTATGTATTGATAGATAAAAGACTGTTGAGGAGACTTCAGGATGTACATGTTTATAGAGGGGCTACAGATATCAGATCACTTTTAGTATAGCTACAGGGAGTAAAAGGTGATGGGATACAAGGAAAATAGAATCAGTAAGTAAAGAGAGTGAAGGTTTATAAACTAAAAGAGGAGGCAGTTAGGGTAAGATATAAACAACTATTGAGGATAGAGGCTAGTGAGAGTGAGGCAATGGGTCGAAAATGTATGGGGTAGATTTAAAGTAGTGTTAGAGTGTTCAGCAGAAGTTTTGGTTACAGCGAGTGGTGCGGAGGGAAAGGAGGATGGAATGATGATGTAAAGAGAGTAGTAGGAGAAAAAGTTAGCATATGAGAGGTTTTACAAAGTAGAAGTGATGCAAGGAGGGAAGAGTATATGGAGAGAAAAGAGAGGTTAAAAGAGTGGTGAAGAAATGTAAAGAGAGCAGATGAGAGAGTGGGTGAGATGTTATCAGCAAATTTGTTGAAAATAAGAAAAAGTTTTGGAATGAGATTAATAAGTTGAGGAAGCCTAGAGAACAAATGGATTTGACAGTTAAAAATAGAGAGGAGAGTTATTAAATGGAGAGTTAGAGGTATCGGGAAGATGGAGAGAATATTTTGAGGATTTGTTAAATGTTGATGAAGACAGGAAGCGTGATTTCGTGTGTAGGGCAAGGAGGAATAACATCTTGTAGGAGTGTGGAAGAGCCAGTTGTGGGTGTAGGGGAAGTCTCGTGAGGCAGTGGTAGAATGAAAGGGGTAAGGCAGCTGGGATTGATGGGATAAAGATAGAAATGTTAAAAGCAGGTGGGGATATAATTTTGGAGTGGTTGGTGCTATTATTTAATAAATGTATGGAAGAGGGTAAGGTACCAGGGATTGGCAGAGAGCGATTGTTCCTTTGTATAAAGGCAAAGGGGACAAAAGAGAGTGCAAAATTATAGGGGAATAAGTCTGTTGAGTGACCTGGTAAAGTGTATAGTAGAGTTATTATTGAAAGAATTAAGAGTAAAACAGAAAGCAGGATAGCAGATGAACAAGGGGGCTTTAGGAAAGGTAGGGGGTGTGTAGACCAAGTGTTTACAGTGAAACATATAGGTGAACAGTATTTGGATAAGGGTAAAGATGTTTTGTGGCATTTATGGATTTGGAAAAGGCGTATGATAGGGTAGATAGGGGGCAATGTGGCAGATGTTGCAGGTGTATGGAATAGGAGGAAGGTTACTGAAAGCAGTGAAGAGTTTTTATGAGGATAGTGAGGCTCAGGTTAGAGTGTGTAGGAGGGAAGGGACTATTTCCCAGTAAAAGTGGGCCTTAGACAAGGATGTGTGATGTCACCGTGGTTGTTCAATATATTTATAGATGGGGTTGTAAGAGAAGTGAATGCGGGGGTCTTGGCAAGAGGTGTTGGGCTAAAAGATAAAGAAGCAAATACAAAGTGGGAGTTGTCACAGTTGCTTTTGCTGATGACACTGTGCTTTTGGGAGATTCTGAAGAGAAGCTGCAGAGGTTGGTGGATGAATTTGGTAGGGTGTGTAAAAGAAGAAAATTGAAAGTGAATATAGGAAAGAGTAAGGTGATGAGGATAACAAAAAGAATAGGTGACGAAAGATTGGATATCAGATTGGAGGGAGAGAGTATGGAGGAGGTGAATGTATTCAGATATTTGGGAGTGGACATGTCGGCGGATGGGTCTATGAAGGATGAGGTGAATCATAGAATTGATGAGGGGAAAAGGGTGAGTGGAGCACTTCGAGTCTGTGGAGACAAAGAACCTTGTCCATGGAAGTAAAGAGGGAATGTATGAGAGTATAGTTATACCAACGCTCTTATATGGGTGTGAAGCATGGGTGATGAATGTTGCAACGAGGAGAAGGCTGGAGGCAGTGGAGATGTCATGTCTGAGGTCAATGTGGGGTGTGAATATAATGCAGAGAATTCGGAGTTTGGAAATTAGGAGGAGGTGCGGATTACCAAAACGATTGTCCAGAGAGCTGAGGAGGGGTTGTTGAGGTGGTTTGGACATGTAGAGAGAATGGAACGAGACAGAGTGACTTCGAGAGTGTATAAATCTGTAGTGGAGGGAAGGCGGGGTAGGGGTCGGCCTAGGAAAGGTTGGAGGGAGGGGGTAAAGGAAGTTTTGTGTGCGAGGGGCTTGGATTTCCAGCAAGCATGTGTGAGCGTATTTGATAGGAGTGAATGGAGGCATATGGTTTTTAATACTTGACGTGCTGTTGGAGTGTGAGCAAAGTAACATTTATGAAGGGATTCAGGGAAACCGGCAGGCCGGACTTGAGTTCTGGAGATGGGAAGTACAGTGCCGGCACTCTGAAGGAGGGGTGTAAATGTTGCAGTTTTATAACTGTAGTGTAAAGCACCCTTCTGGCAAGACAGTGATGGAGTGAATGATGATGAAAGTTTTCCTTTTTCGGGCCACCCTGCCTTGGTGGGAATCGGCCGATGTGTTAATAATAAAAAAATATTTAGTTGTAGCTACAGTTAGAGTAAAAGGTAGATGGGACAAAAGGAAAATAGCAACAGCAAGTAAGAGAGAGGTAAAAGTGTATAAACTAAGGGAGGAGGAAGTTAGGGTGAGATATAAGCAACTGCTGGCAGAAAGGTGGGCTAGTGCAAGTATGAGTAGTGGGGGGGTTGAAGAGAGTTGGGATAGTTTTAAAAATGCAGTATTAGAATGTGGGGCAGAAGTTTGTGGCTATAGGAGGGTGGGTGCGGGAGGAAAGAGTAGTGAGTGGTGGAATGAAGAAGTAAAGGGTGTGATTAAAGAGAAAAAGGTAGCTTATGAGAGATTTTTACAAAACAGAAGTGTAAATAGAAGAGCAGAGTATATGGAGAGTAAAAGAAAGGTGAAGAGAGTGGTGAGAGAGTGCAAAAGGAGAGCAGATGAAAGAGTGGGAGAGGCTCTGTCAAGAAATTTTGCTGAAAACGAGAAAATTTTTTGAGTGAGATAAACAAGGTAAGAAAGCCTAGGGAACGAATGGATTTGTCAGTTAAAAACAGAGTAGGGGAGTTAGTAGATGGGGAGCTGGAGGTATTGGGTAGATGGCGGGAATATTTTGAGGAACTTTTAAATGTCGATGAAAAAAGGGAGGCGGTAATTTCATGCACTGGCCAGGGAGGTATAACATTGTTTAGGAGTGAAGAAAAGCAGGATGTGAGTGTGGGGGGATGCGTGAGGCATTACGTAGAATGAAAGGGGGTAAAGCAGCTGGAACTGATGGGATCATGACAGAAATGTTAAAAGCAGGGGGGGGGATATAGTGTTGGAGTGGTTGATATTTTTGTTTAATAAATGTATGAGAGGAAGGTACCTAGGGATTGGCAGAGAGCATGTATAGTTCCTTTATATAAAGGGAAGGGGGATAAAAGAGATTGTAAGAATTATAGGGGAATAAGTTTACTGAGTATACCAGGTAAAGTGTATGGTAGGGTTATTATTGAAAGAATTAGAGGTAAGACAGAGAGTAGGATTGCAGATGAGCAACGAGGCTTTAGAGTGGGTAGGGGATGTGTAGATCAAGTGTTTACATTGAAGCATATATGTGAACAGTATTTAGATAAAGGAAGGGAAGTTTTCATGGCATTTATGGGTTTAGAAAACGCTTATGATAGAGTGTGGATAGGGGAGCAATGTGGCAAATGTTGCAAGTGTATGGAATAGGTAGTAAGTTACTGAATGCTGTAAAGAGCTTTTATGAGGACAGAGGCTCAGGTTAGGGTGTGTAGGAGAGAGGGAGATTACTTCCCGGTAAAAGTAGGTTTTAAACAGGGATGTGTAATGTCACCATGGTTGTTTAATATGTTTATTGATGCGGTTGTAAAAGAAGTAAATGCTAGGGTGTTGGGGAGAGGGGTGGGATTAAATTATGGGGAATTAAATGCAAAATGGGAGTTGACACAGTTACTTTTTGCTGATGATACTGTGCTTATGGGAGATTCTAAAGAAAAGTTTCAAAGGTTAGTGGACGAGTTTGGGAGGGTGTGTAAAGGTACAAAGTTGAAAGTGAACATAGATAAGAGTACTAAGGTGATGAGGGTATCAAATGATTTAAATAAAGAAAAATTGGATATCACATTGGAGAGAGGGATTATGGAAGAAGTGAATGCTTTCAGATATTTAGGAGTTGACTTGTCAGTGGATGGGTTTATGAAGGATGAGGTTAACCGTAGAATTGATGAAGGAAAAAAGGTGAGTGGTGAGTTGAGGTATCTGTGGAGACAAAAAAACGTTATCCATGGAGGCAAAGAAGGGACTGTACGAAAGTATAGTGGTACCAACACTCTTATATGGGTGTGAAATATGGGTTGCAAATGCTGCAGCGAGGAGGCGGCTGGAGGCATTGGAGATGTCCTGTCTAAGGGCAATGTGTGGTGTAAATATGCAGAAAATTTGGAGTGTGGAAATTAGGAGGAGGTGTGGAGTTACTGAAAGTATTTGTCAGAGGGCAGAAGAGGGGTTGTTGAGGTGGTTTGGTCATTTAGAGAGAATGGATCAAAGTAGAATGACTTGGAGAGAGTATAAATCTTTAGGGGAAGGACGGCGGGGTAGGGTTCGTCCTCGAAACGGTTGGAGGGAGTGGGTAAAGGAGGTTTTGTGGGCGAGGGGCTTGGACTTCCAGCAAGCATGTGTGAGCGTGTTAGATAGGAGTGAATGGAGACTAATGGTTTTTGGGACCTGACGAGCTGTTGGAGTGTGAGCAGGGTAATATTTTGTGAAGGGATTCAGGGAAACCAGTTAATTGATTTAGTTGGACTTGAGTCCTGGAAATGGGAAGTACAATGCCTGCACTTTAAAGGAGGGGTCTGGGATAGTGACAGTTGGGAGGGACTTATTCTCAGCTGTCGTATCTGAGCGCCTCTGCAAAGACAGTGATTATGTATGAGTGTGGTGAAAGTGTTGAATGATGATGAAAGTATTTTCTTTTTGGGGATTTTCTTTCTTTTTGGGTCACCCTGCCTCGGTGGGAGACGGCCGACTTGTTGAAAAAAAAAAAACTTGTACCTAAATAAACTTGCACACTGTGCTGGCTTGCAGGTACATTAAAATCACTATTGGCATTGTTACAAAGTAGGAGTAGCTATGCCAGGTGAGAAAGTAGCTAAGAGTGTTTCACTAATATTGACGCAGTAGGATGATAATAATAATAATCACTCTGGGGTACTTTAAATGTCTATGTTGTCTTATTATAGACATTTTCATTAATCCATCTATGACATTTTTTCAAAATTATATTACAAACACACTACATATCATATAACATTACAACCATACTATAACAAATTGACAAAATTGTGAGGTTTGGTAGCTGGACGACTTGTAGGAGTGCTTGACAATAATTTCAATAAGATGTTCTCTCTAGTACAACACCACCAGAGAAACTGTGTATAATATTACTGGGGGGGTAACTGTAGAAAAACATTCCTTTCATATACCTTCACTCATAAATAGTATCACTTACTATGAAAAGGATGTGTTGCATCAGAATGGGAGTGTTCCTCTTATGTATTCTACTGCACCAATGTGAGAACAGCTTGTACATAATGTAAGGAGTTTGTACTGTGGGGAAACCGCTTCACAAACTCATGCATAATACCAGATGAACACACATCAACGGCCAGTGGACAGGTATTTAATACCTGTCCATCCGACCTACCACCTAAAACTCGACACCATAGTACACATGTATGGAGCACTCTCCTCACAGTGGTTTATAATAATAATAATCTCGGTTTCAACAAATGAACTTCGGTGTATTGCCGTGAGGTCTGCATCTCCCTCTGTTCCCTCTGGAAACTTTCCAGAGTTTCAGATATTTTAAAGTTATTACATAAAGTAGGGCCGCACTTAATATGGCAGGTTAGGTTCCGGGCTTCTGCCAGAAAGCGGACATTGCCGGAAAGCATAACATCATTTTTTTTCCACTCTAAATGCATATAAATTCCAGATAACAAGTTTACACTGACATATATTAAGTTACCAATAGAACTAATCATTAAAAACAATAAAAAGTAAAATACACTCACAGTAAACTCATTACTTGCCTTAAAATACAGTGGAACCCCGAGTTTCGTCCTTAATCCGTTTCAATAGCTAGGCTTAAAGTCGAAACAGCCTAAAGTCGAAGCAATATTTCCCATAAGAAATAATGTAAATCCAATTAATCCATTCTTGCTGTCAGGAGGCATGACAAAATAGTACAGTGGTACCTCGAGTTACGATATTTTTTCGTTCGAGAATGCTGTTCAAGTGCCATTACCAAACGAATTTATTCCCATAAGGAATAATGTAAAATAGACTAGTCCTTTTACACCCCCAAAAATATACCTACAAAAGCATTTAAAAAAATAAACTTACATAAAAGGGCGATTTTGGGGACCATCGTAACTCGAGGTATCACTGTATTTCAATATGATGCTATTATCAACTCTACGGCTAATTTATCTATTGCAGTTCATCTGATATGACATAATAAACAATATAAATAACATAATAACTTGGTATGTGGTGGCGGGGGAGGAGGTTGTCGCGGGCATTCTTGTTCCAGCTGTGAAAACGTCTTCCCATTCTTTCCTCCTTCAGACGTGTTAGTATAAGAGAAAACGGAGTTTGTGAGGCGAAGTGCATTAGAATCCTTCTTTCATAAGAAAACCATAATGTACAAATTAACTGGTGCACATACACCATTTACATACCTTGCAGAAGATAGGCAGAGCAGCTTATGCTGTCAGGAGTTTATTTCATTTCGTCCTTTTTCTATCGCTTAATTGCTACACTCTTAATGCTACACTGAACTTATCTGTTTTAACCCTTTGGGGGTCCAAGGGGTCTCTCTGAAACTCGTTCTCAAGGTCCACGAATTTAAAAAAAAAAAAAAAATCTTATGAAATGATAGAGAATCTTTTTCCGATCATAACGGCACAAAAATTATTAAATTTGATCGAAAACTAACGGAATTATGCTTTCGCAAAGTTAGCGGTATCTATGACATTTACGCAGCAGCGATTTTGCCCACTTTGAGCCCTATTTTTGGCAAATTCCAATGTTTCAGTCTACTAAAATTATAGTTATTTCGCTAGAACTCCATTTCTTCTATCGATTGAGTACAAGAAAACGCCTATTTACCAATTTCAATTACCCAAAATAGTGATCAGAAAATGACAATTTGGCCAATTTCACACAAATTTCAAACGATGCCAATTTCAAAATAGGGTCCATAATAAACAAGGTAGACATTCCTGGCACTAAAATAACATCTTCTCTGTTCATTAGTCACGTCTCCAGGCCCCTCTTACATTACTTTTGCTTTCCATTTTGAATTTTTATTCTCACAAAAAATATAAGATTTACTGTTATGTATACAACTGCATCATTGTAAAAATGATATAAATAATATCAGCGCACTTGTGCAAGAATATTAGACTCTCTAGTTGATGTGTATTGGACGCATGGTGTGATTTGTTTACTCTTGAACATCAGCCAAAATCTAACATTTTCGCTACTTTGCGCTCAGTTTCAAGGTACTTGTCATCGTGAAGCCAGTCAAAATTATCTCTATTTCTGTAATATATCATCTATTCTATAAAATGAGACTAAGAAAACGAGAATACAAGCATAAATACCATACGAAAATAGACTGCAAAGTCGCTGTTTTAAACCAAAAACACGGTCAGAGGTTTTTTTTTCCTCATTGTGCACTGTGTGGTGCAGGAATTTTTTTTATACTGCGCACACTGACCGCACAGACCCATTCTATCACATCTAGGCCTAACAGCCTGTTTCTGCTTGATTTGATGGCGCTAAAATATAGGCGTACTAGTACGTCAATAACCACAGTCTGTAAAACGTACTTGTATGACCATAACCCCGAAAGGGTTAAACTCCACACCTTGCGCCTGTGCTGGTATGCAGGAATACATTAAAATCACTAAGAGTGTGTTATTAGTCTTGAAGATGCCATATTAATAATGATGATAACACAATAATAATCACTCTGAGGCACATTAAATGTATAAAACATTAATATAGACATTTTGCTTAATCCATCTATGATATTTTTTGAAAATTATGTAATAAACACACTACATAACATATAAACATATAAATTAACAAATATGAGGTGTTTTTCCAGTTGGCTTGACAAGAGTGAACATAAACCATTCGTGTCCGGACTGCTAACAACAACAACAACTACAAAAACAACTGGTTTGTTTACAGAACTTGTGAACCTTCCACACACTCATGTACTCATCTTGTTTACTCACCTCTCACTCTACATTAAGACTACAAATATTTTAAGGTAAGTAATGAATGTACTGTAGTAGTATATGCATTTTATCGCTCTAGGGCACTTTAAATGCCTAGTACAGTGGATCCCGTGTATCAGCCATAATCCGTTCCAGGAGCTAGGCCTCAACTTCGAACCGGCCGAAAGTCGAACTAATATTTCCCATAAGAAATAATGTAAATACAATTCATCTGTTCTAGGTAGTAGGTTGGTAGACAGCAACCGCCCAGGAAGGTACTACCGTCCTGCCAAGTGAGTGTAAAACGAAAGCCTGTAATTGTTTTACATGATGGTAGGATTGCTGGTGTCTTTTTTCTGTCTCATAAACATGCAAGATTTCAGGAATGTCTTGTTACTTCTACTTACACTTAGGTCACACTACACATTCATGTACAAACATATGTATACACACCCCTCTGGGTTTTCTTCTATTTTTTTACTAGTTTTTGTTCTTATTTCCTCTTATCTCCATGGGGAAGTGGAACAGAATTCTTCCTCCGTAAGCCATGCGTGTCGTAAGAGTCAACTGAAATGCCGGGAGCAAGGGGCTAGTAACTCCTTCTCCTGTATATATTACTAAATATAAAAGGAGAAACTTTTGTTTTTTCTTTTGGACCACCCTTCCTCGGTGGGAAACGGCCGACGTGTTGAAAGAAAGAAGAAAGAAACATGCTAGATTTCAGGTACGTCTTGTTACTTCTACTTGCACTTAGGTCACATTACACATTCATGTACAAGCATATATATACACCCCTCTGGGTTTTCTTCTATTTTCTTACTAGTTCTTGTTCTTATTTCCTCTTATCTCCATGGGGAAGTGGAACATAATTCTTCCTCCGTAAGCCATGCGTGTCGTAAGAGTCGACTGAAATGCCGGGAGCAAGGGGCTAGTAACCCCTTCTCCTGTATACATTACTAAAGTTAAAAAGAGAAACTTTTGTTTTTCTCTTTGGGCCACTCCGCCTTGGTGGGAAACGGCCGATTTGTTGAAAGAAAGAATAACTATAGTTTTTCATACACACAACACATAAATACTACATACAATATTAAATTTATAAATAAATATTTACATAAACATTTAAAATAACATTTACTTACCTTTATTGAAGAGACTTGCTGGCATCTGGAAGATAGGGAGGAGGAGTGAGGGAGGGCTTAATGTTTGGAAGGAGAATCCCCCTCCATAAGGACTTAAGGTATCAAAGCCCTATCTGGGGTTACTTCCCTTCTTGGCCTTTTACTGGCACTAAGACCAGCTTGAGAGTCACTGGACCCCTGTCTCACAAAATAACTGTCCACATCCTCTGTTTCTGGTGCCTCTTTAAGATGTCCCTGAAGTGGAATATGGTTCAGTCACTTAACTTGTTGCAGAGATGGCTTATTTCAGCTTGCTCAGGGTGATATTTCTTTACAAACCATTGCACATCATTCCACTTTGAACAAATCTCCTTAATCTCTGAAGAAGGCACCTCATCCAGTCCATTATCCTCCTCCTCCTGTGAAGCAAGTTCCTCTACTGTGGTTTGATGCTGTTCCAGATGAAGCTCTTGCAGCTCTTCAGTGGTTAGCTCTTCCCTGTGGTCCTGCACCAACTCTTCCACATCCTCGCCACTCACCTCCAACCCCAGGGACTTGCCCAATGCCACAGTACCTTGCACAACAGGCACAGGGTCCTCAGGGTCAGGGTCAGCCTCAAACCCTTCAAAATCCCTCTGTTGGACACAGTCCGGCCACAATTGTCTCCAAGCAGAGTTCAAAGTCCTGGAAGTCACTCCGTTCCAAGCCTTACCTATAAGGCTTATGCATTGGAGGATACTGAAGTGATTCCTCCACAACTATCTTAGGGTCAACTCAGTGTCTGAGGTCATTTCAAAGCACTTTTGAAACACTGCTTTGGTGTACAGTTTTTTTAATTTAGAAATGACCTGCTGGTCCATGGGCTGGATAAGAGGAGTGGTGTTACGAGGTAAGAACTTCACTGTGATGAAACTGAACTTGCTAGACAAAAAGTCTGCCAGTTTGTGAGGATGAGCAGGAGCATTGTCCAGTACCAGGAGGCACTTGAGTGGCAATTTCTTTTCCTGGAGGTATTTTTTCACACTGGGGCCAAACACTTGATGGACCCACTCTATGAAAATTTGCCTTGTGACCCATGCCTTATTGTTAGCCTTCCACATCACACACAATCTATCCTTGACAACATTGTGTTTCTTGAAACACACTGGGATTTTCTAAGTGATACAAGAGTAAAGGCTTCACTTTAAAATCCCCACTAGCATTACTACACAACATGAGAGTTAGCCTGTCTTTCATAGGCTTGTGTCCTGGCAGTGCCTTTTTCTCCTGAGTAATGTAGGTCCTGTTTGGCATTTTCTTCCAAAACAGGCCTGTTTCGTCATAATTGAACACTTGTTGGGGTTTTTTTTCAGTCTCTATATACCCCTTAAATTCACTCACAAATTTTTCAGCCTCACGTTTGTCTGAACTGGCTGCCTCACCATGCCTTACAACACTGTGTATGCCACTACGTTTCCTAAATCTGTCAAACCAGCGTTTGCTGGCCTTAAAATCACTTAAATCAGCACTGGTTCCAGGCATTTTCTTGACAAGATCTGCGTGCAACTGCCTTGCTTTTTCACAAATTATCGCCTGGGAAACACTATCACCCGCTCTGTTTATTTATTGTTGATCCGCACCACCAACAACTTCTCAACCTCATCCACTGTTTGTGATTATTTTTCGTTAACATATCAACACCTTTTGCAACATTAGCTTCCTTGATTTCTTTTCTCTTTGCCAGGATAGAGGTGATAGTTGATTTGTTCTTGCCGTACATCCTGGCAAGCTCCCCCACACGTACGCCACTCTCATATTTCTTCTACTATCTCCTTCAATTCTATGGTGTTCCTCACTTTCTTTACCACAGGGGTGCCACTAGGAAGTTTCTTTGGACCCATGGTGGCTTATTTCACATTGACAGTTAATGAAGAAGCACTGAATTTATTGTGAAATGTTTGGATGAGCGCGCCGGGTAATGTTCACTCAGTGGTAAACAAAGCTAGACTGGGTCACGATGCCTGCGTGGGGAGGCAAGCAAGGGCGGGCAGGCGGACAGGTCTGGTACACAGGCCAAAACTCGGGGAAACGGCCAATAGTCGGACCAAAATTGGGCCGAAAACGACCGAAACACGAGTTGGCCGATACTCAGGGTAGCCGAAACTCGGGGGTCCACTGTATATAATGTAATGTTCACTCGAGGAGAAACAAAGCCAGACTGACTCTCGATGGCTGCGCGGGGAGGTGGACAGGTCTGGTATGCAGGCTGAAACACAGGGCACAGTGCAAAACTCGGGACAAATTTGTGCCATAAGAGAGGCTGAAACCAAACAGTCCATACTCAGGGAATTGCCAAAACCTCGAGTTCCACTGGTGGTGAGCTCGGTTCCAATGTAGGTGTGGGAGATATGTTAGCCACCCCACCCACACATAATATACTTCAACATTTAAAAGCACCCCAGAGCAATAAAATGCATATACAGTACACTTATTACTTACCTTAAAATATTTGAAGTCTTAATTTAGGGTGAGAGGTGAGTAAATGAGGTAAAACAAATAAATGAGAGAGAGAGAATGAGTAAATGAGAGAGGAGAGAGACGCCGAGTATGTAAACAAGCAGACGAACGCGTCTGGTTTTGATTCATACACATTCATCTACATGTAACATCTCATATTTATGTTAATTTATTCTACTGTGGGGTGTATTTATCATGCTTATATGTTATGTAGTGTGTTTATTATATAATTTTGAAAAATATCATAGATTAATGAAAATGAAAATTAGGAGAAGGTGTGGAGTTACTAAAAGTATTTGTCAAGAGGGCTGAAGAGGGGTTGTTGAGGTTGTTTGGTCATTTAGAGAGAATGGATCAAAGTAGAATGACTTGGAGAGCGTATAAATCTGTAGGGGAAGGAAGGCGGAGTAGGGGCCGTCCTAGAAAGGGTTGGAGGGAGGGGGTAAAAGAGATTTTGTGGGCGAGGGGCTTGGACTTCCAGTAAGCATGTGTGAGCGTGTTAGATAGGAGTGAATGGAGACGAATGGTTTTTGGGACCTGACGAGCTGTTGGAGTGTGAGTGGGGTAACATTTTGTGAAGGGATTCAGGGAAACCGGTTAGCCAGACTTGAGTCCTGGAAATTGGAAGTACAATGCCTGCACTTTAAAGGAGGGGTCTGGGATAGTGACAGCTGGCAGGGACTATTCTCAGCTGTCGTATCTGAGCGCCTCTGCAAAGACAGTGATTATGTATGAGTGTGGTGAAAGTGTTGAATGATGATGAAAGTATTTTCTTTTTGGGGATTTTTCTTTCCTTTTGGGTCACCCTGCCTTGGTGGGAGATGGCCTACTTGTTGAAAAAAAAAAAATACTTTGACATTTAAGAACATAAGATAGAAGGAACATTGCAGCAGGCCTACTGACCCATGTGAGACAGCTCCATTACTTCCCAGCTTAGACCTGACTGCCTGGAGTCAACCCTTTCCAGGTAAATTCCAGGTAGTCAATTCACTTCCACTTAAGGAAGGACCACAGCATAAGACCTAATAGCACAAGCAAGTCAGGTCCATCTCACACCCACCCACACCCACTCATGTATTTATCTAATCTATTTTTAAAACTACACAACGTCTTAGCTTCTATGATGGTACTCGGGAGTTTGTTCCACTCATCCACAACTCTATTACCAAACCAGTGCTTTCCTATATCCTTCCTGAATCTGAACTTTTCCAACTTGAAACCATTGCTGCGAGTCCTGTCGTGGCTGGATATTTTCAGCACCCTATTTACATCCCCTTTATTTATTCCTGTTTTCCATTTATACACCTCAATCATATCCCCCTAATTCTACGCCTTTCTAGAGAGTGCAGATTCAGGGCCCTCAGTCTATCCTCATAAGGAAGATTTCTGATACATGGGATCAACTTGGTCATCCTCCTCTGTACGTTTTCCAATGCATTTATGTTCATTTTGTAATATGGTGACCAGAACTGTGCAGCATAATCTAAATAAGGCCTAACCAAGAAAAATAGAGTTGAAGAACAACCTGAGGACTTCTATTATTTATACTTCTTGATATGAAGCCAAGGATTCTGTTAGCTTTATTGCGAACACTTATGCACTGTTGTCTTGGTTTCATATTACTGCTAATCAGCACTCCTAAATCATTTTCACAATCAGTAGTATTAAGATCTACATTATTCAGTTTATATGTGGCATGGTTATTTTCCTGTCCAACAGTTAGAACTTTGCATTTGTCTATATTAAACTGCATCTGCCACTTCTCTGACCATCAATGTATAATATGCCAATAACAATAGGATTTTTTTTTCATGGGAACGGATTAATCGTTTTCCCAATACTATTTCATATGGGAAAATTTGTTTGGTATACGTCCTGTTTGGTATAAGTCCAAGGTCCTGGAACGGATTAAGAACATATACCGAGGTACCACTGTATATGTAAAACACAAAATAACTTTAAAACACTTGAAATTTTGGAAAGTTTCCGGACATAATGAAGAGACATGGTGCTCACAGCACTCACGGAGAATGTAATCAAACCGGGTGGGGCGCGGTGACCGTAATAGGAAGTCAGGTGGAAGAAGCCGTATAGCGAGTTTTTGTCATAATTTGAAATGTCCGTATTAGCGGAATACTGTAAGGCAAAATGCCGTAAAGCGGGGCCCTATTGTATATTAAATGTACAGTGGACCCCGGAAATCGACAGATCTGATTATCGGCTGGCTTGATTTTCGACCTCTTTTTTTCAGCCCAATTTTTCCCCAATTATTGGCTGTTTTCCCCATTATCAGCCCGCGTACCAGATCTGTCCGCCTGCCCGCGCTTGCGTGCCTCCATGCACAGGCGTCGTGAGCCAGTCTAGCTTTGTTTACCATTGAGTGAACATTACCCAGTGTGCTCATTGCTTGTTTAGTGATTATCACTGTGAAATAAGTCACCATGTGTCCAAAGAAGCTTCCTAGTGGCACCCCTGTAGTAAAGAAAGTGAGGAACACCATCCAACTGAAGAAGGAGATAGTAGTAGAAAAATATGAGAGTGGCGTACGTGTGGGGGAGCTTGCCAGGATGTACGGCAAGAACAAATCAACTATCACCTCTATCCTGGCAAAGAGAAAAGGACTCAAGGAAGCTGATGTTGCAAAAGGTTTTAACATGTTTGCCAAAAATAGATCAAAAACAGTGGATGAGGTTGAGAAGTTGTTGGCGGTGTGGATCAACAAAAAACAGATAGCGGGTGATAGTGTTTCCATGGCGATAATTTGTGAAAAGGCAAGACAGTTGCACGCAGATCTTGTCAAGAAAATGCCTGGAACCAGTGCTGATGTGAGTGATTTTAAGGCCAGCAAAGGCTGGTTTGACAGATTTAGGAAACATAGTGGCATACACAGTGTTGTAAGGCATGGTGAGGCAGCCAGTTCAGACAAACGTGAGGCTGAAAATTTTGTGAGTGAATTTAAGGGGTACATAGAGACTGAAAAATTCAAACTCCAACAAGTGTTTAAAAGACTCTTCTCAAAAATCACCAACTCACACTATACTAAATACTCATACTGTAACAAACTTTCAAACCCAATGTTATTTTACTTAAGATAATCTCAATTTATATGTCATCCTCCTTAACACTTGTTGCAATATCATATCATCATATTGTTCATTTAAATATTATAGTATCATCATTTTGTTAAATAGAAATAAAATATATAACTAGAAGAAACTCAATAAATTTTCTAGTATTGTTATTATACTAGTAATGCATCAACATATTGTAACTTGAATTAAAATATACAACTAAACTAAACTCAACCAATTTCTCTTGTATTGTCTTTTTATTGTATGTATAATCAGATTGAAATTTTAAATAATACAGAACTAGAATAAACTCAATCAATTTCTCTAGCATTAAGTCTTTAGTGAATAAGTCTTTAGAATAAGCTGCCCTAATGCCATGGCATGCCAGTGGCTCTCCTTGCATTACAGTTTTATAATGTAACTACCAATAACAATGTACACTTGTAAAAAAATTTTTTAGCATTGAAAAAAAATAATAGATATTGTTACTAGTTTATGGATCTTCAAGACATAAGCACCTTCACTCCTCCGTATCTTGACCTGAAGCCCTTTTCTAAGGTGAAGATTCCTTAAAGTAAACTCTTATTCCTAGTTAAATTTTTCAGATGACACAGCAAGTCTTTTTAATAAAGTGTTGTGTGTTATTTTAAATGTCAACTTTTTTGTTATTTAAAAATGTATTTTTTGTGAATATTTTTGGGTGTCTGGAACGGATTAATTGTATTTACATTATTTCTCATGGGAAATAATGGTTCAGATATCGGTCAGTTTGATTTTAGGCCTAGCTCCTGGAATGGATTACGGCCAATTTCCGGGGGTCCACTGTATGTACTATTTTTGTGTTATGATGGCATCCAAGGGTAGTTGTGATTAAAAGAAGTCATTAGTTCAGTTGTGAACTCTAAGGAGAAAGTGTTGAAGGAAATTAGAAGGGCTTCACCAGTGAACACTTAAAGGTATAAGAAAATGATAACCTTATTGCTGACATGGGAAAACTTTTACTTGTGTGGATTGAAGATCAAACTAATTACAGTGTGTTTTAAGGTAAGTAATGTGTGTACTGTTTATGCATTTTACTTTTCTATTTTTTTTTTTAGGCCTAGTTCTATTGCTAACCTATGGTGGTAGCCTGGAACCCCCTGTATAAGTGCAGCCCTCCTGTACCAGTCTGAGTAGGAAATCTTGTAATGCAGTCAGCTCCTACATGAAGCTATTCTTTGAGAGGTTTTGTAAATGCAATTGAAAAAGTACTGTATATCCAAAATTTAATGGAATGTATTATAAAGGCCTTTTCATGTGCTGTTCTATATTTAATGTATTTTTTTCATTTGCATGTGTAAACAATTGCATTGTATAGATTAACTTCATAAAAGAGCTCACTGTACAGTGGACCCCGGTTAACGAATACCCCGGAAATCGTGCAATTATGTAAGTATAATTTTGTAAGTTCTTGTGGAAGTGTATTTTTGGGGGTCTGAAATAGACTAACCTACGTGAAATTTTTCCTTAAGGGAGTAAATTCGTTCGGTAATGGCACTTGAGCAGACTTCAGGAGTGAAGTTTTTACGAAACTCGGGGGTCCACTGTATTCTTGACTCTGATAATAGCAAAACTTGATTTTCAGTACGTTCTCATGAATGCTTTATAAATAATCTCGGACATTCACTGGTGTTGTATGAGTAAATTTGTATGCTGTACATGTTAAGATGGTTTCATTTCATGTAATGTAAAATTTTATTAGTGCATAGGTTTATTTCTCTTTTATGAAATATAAACAGTTTAGCCAATACCAAGGAGGTTGTGTTTTATGCTATTATTGAGGTAAGCTTGTCTTGTCTGCCTCATTGTGATAGTAGTTGTGGATTTGATATTCACAGAGAACTCTTGATATATAATTAAACCCTATGAATATTAAGGGGTCCACTGTATATCAGTAAGCCAAGGCAAAAATAAACCATCTCTTGCCATGGGTGCTGTTCCCCCCCCAAAAAAAAAAAATCATTGTTCATTTAATAGCTGTTATGCAGGAAGTGTGCAGACATCACAGTTCAGTTGATCCTCAGAACTGCAACATCCCCACTCCATTTTCAGAGTGCAGGCTCTGTACTTGCTGCCTCCAGGACTCAAGTAGTATGGTTAACCAGTTTTATTGAATCCCTTCATAAATGTTACCTTGCTCACACTCCAACGGTATGTTTACTTCATTGAATTTTTCTAGGTTACCTCCATCTCTCATACATTTCAGTAACAATAAACATGTACAAACAAAATAATTTTTATAAAAATAATAAAATTAATATTGGCCTACCATTTACAGGAGGGTCCCATGATTCATTCTGGAGCTGTAATAGCAGCCGGTGTATCTCAGGGAAAGACGACTTCTTTCAAGCATGACTTTGGAGTTTTTGAATACTTTAGGGAGGACCATGAAAAGCGAGATTTTGTATCTGCCGGTGCAGCTGCTGGCGTTGCTGCTGCCTTCGGTGCTCCAGTTGGTCAGTGGATATTCTGATAATTGTTTATTATTATGTAGCTAACATTGAGTCTCATGAAAATTTATGTACAAATATAGGTCATCAGTGTTGTGTTGTAATAACACATTCTCAAACTACACGATTATATAATTTTTTTATATATTTTCTTAATTTTTCGTCTTTTGGATCAGAAGCAATAAACATGACTTGTCAGAGACTGGCACCCCATCTTCAGAGTAGCTTCATGCAAATTTTAGTCTTATAAATAAGTAGTTTTAGCTATACTTACCCAAAAAAGGAAATATTCAAACACAGGACATACAATACACTGAATTCCTATTTTTTTAGGGATTAATTTTGGAGCAATAACCCTTCCAGTCAACTGAGCTTTTTTTTATTTGCTCTTTTGGGCACAGAAAATGTTTTTAGCAATGCAAACGATAAAACCTGTAATTGTACATTTATGTGAAAATCATACTAAAACATAGTTTAAAAATATAATAAAATTTTAAGATAAAGTATTTCCTTACCTTGGCTGGGCCACACCTGTTCCTTAAGCACTCTTGGGTACAATACACAACCCACATATATGAGAAAGAAATGTATGACAATGTTTTGGTCCAACTTAGACATTTGGGTGTTGGAATGTTTGGTCTGTTTGTTTGTTACTTGATTGATAATTTACAGTACAGTAAGTGTACAGTCATTGAAAAATACTATATCCAGTATGCAGTAGGGCCCCACTTTATGGTGTTTCGCTTTACGGAGTTTTGCTAATACTGTATGGACATTTCAAATTATTACCAAAACTTGTTATACGCGTCCCCCTCCCACCCCACCTGATTTGCTACTGTCCCTCCAAACTGTCAATATCCCAAACCCCTCCTTTAAAGTGCAGGCATTGTATTTCCTATTTCCAGGATTCAAGTCCGGCTAACCAGAACCTACGTTTTATATTTATATACAGTGGACCCCCGG
This sequence comes from Cherax destructor, assembly GCA_009830355.1. NCBI lineage: Eukaryota > Metazoa > Arthropoda > Malacostraca > Decapoda > Parastacidae > Cherax > Cherax destructor. Next base: position 8,279 of record WNWK01012811.1, on the reverse strand, counting down.
TTAACGAACACCCCGGAAATCGTACAATTATGTAAGTATATTATTGTAAGTGCTTGTGGAAGTGTATTTTTGGGGGTCTGAAATAGACTAACCTATGTGACATTATTTCTTAAGGAAGTAAATTTGTTCAGTAATGGCACTTGAGCAGGCTTCTGGGATGAAGTTTTTTCGTTAACCGGGGTCCACTGTATTTTTAACACGGCCGTTTCCCACCGCAGATTTATACGCTCTCCAAGTCATTCTACTTTGTTCTATTCTCTAAATGACCAAACCACCTCAACAGCCCCTCTTCAGCCCGCTGACTAATATTTTAGTAACTCCACACCTCCTAATTTCCACACTCCGAATTCTCTGCATAATATTTACACCACACATTGCCCTTAGACATGACATCTCCACTGCCTCCAGCTGCCTCCTTGCTGCAGCATTTACAACCCATGCTTCACATCCATATAAGAGTGTTGGTACCACTATACTTTCGTACATTTCCTTCTTTGCCTCCATGGATGACGTTTTTTGTCTCCACAGATACCTCAACGCACCACTCACCTTTTTTCCTTCATCAATTCTATGGTTAACCTCATCCTTCATAAACCCACCCACTGACAACTCAACTCCCAAGTATCTGAAAACATTCACTTCTTCCATACTCCCTCTCTCCAATGTGATATCCAATTTTTCTTTAACTAAATCGTTTGATACCCTCATCACCTTACTCTTATTTATGTTCACTTTCAACTTTCTACCTTTACACACCCTCCCAAACTCATCCACTAACCTTTGCAACTTTTCTTTAGAATCTCCCATAAGCACAGTATCATCAGCAAAAAGTAACTGTGTCAACTCCCATTTTGCATTTAATTCCCCATAATTTAATCCCACCCCTCTCCCCAGCACCCTAACATTTACTTCTTTTACAACCCCATCTATAAATATATTAAAAAACCATGGTGACATTACACATCCCTGTCTAAGACCTACTTTTACCGGGAAGTAATCTCCCTCTCTCCTTCACACCCTAACCTAAGCCACACTATCCTCATAAAAACTCTTTACAGCATTTAGTAACTTACTACCTATTCCATACACTTGCAACATCTGCCACATTGCTCCCCTATACACTGTATCATATGCCTTTTCTAAATCCATAAATACAATGAAAACTTCCCTACCGTTATCTAAATACAGTGGTACCTCGGTTAACGATATTTTTTCGTTCCAGAATGCTGTTCAAGTGCCATTACCAAACGAATTTATTACCATAAGGAATGATGTAAAATAGACTAGTCCTTTTAGACCCCCAAAGACACACTTACAAAAGCATTTAAAAAAATAAACTTACATAAAAGGGCGAGTTTGGGGACCATCGTTAACTGAGGTACCACTGTACTGTTCACATATATGCTTCAATGTAAACACTTGAACTACACATCCCCTACCCACTCTAAAGCCTCCTTGCTCATCTGCAATCCTACTCTCTGTCTTACCACTAATTCTTTCAATAATAACCCTACCGTACACTTTACCTGGTATACTCAGTAAACTTCTTCCCCTATAATTTTTACAATCTCTCTTGTCCCCCTTCCCTTTCTATAAAGGAACTATACACGCTCTCAGCCAATCCCTAGGTACCTTCCCCTCTTTCATACATTTATTAAACAAAAATACCAACCACTCCAACAATATAATTTCCCTTGCTTTTAACATTGTCATGATCCTGTCAGTTCCAGCTGCTTTACCCCCCTTTCATTCTACGTAATGGCTCACGCACCTCCCTAACACTCACATCCTGCTCTTCTTCACTCCTAAACGATGTTATACCTCCCTGGCCAGTGCATGAAATTACCGCCTCCCTTTCTTCATCTACATTTAAAAGTTCCTCAAAATATTCTCGCCATCTACCCAATACCTCCAGCTCCCCATCAACTAACTCCCTACTCTGTTTTTAACTGACAAATCCATTTGTTCCCTAGGCTTTCTTAACTTGTTTATCTCACTCCAAATTTTTTTCTTATTTTCAGCAAAATTTTTTGACAATGCCTCTTCCACTCTATCATCTGCTCTCCTTTTGCACTCTCTCACCACTCTCTTCACCTTTCTTTTACTCTCCATATACTCTGCTCTTCTTATAACACTTCTGTTTTGTAAAAACCTCTCATAAGCTACCTTTTTCTCTTTTATCACACCCTTTACTTCATCATTCCACCAGTCACTCCTCTTTCCTCCTGCATCCACCCTCCTATAGCCACAAACTTCTGCCCCACATTCTAATACAGTGGACCCCCGGAGTTCGTGATTAATCCGTTCCAGAGGGCGTCGCAAACACCAAATCTAACGAACTCCGAATCTATTTTCCCTATAAGAAATAATGGAAATAAAATTAATCCGTTTCAGACACCCAAAAGTATTAAAATAAATTATTTTTTTACAACAAATATACATTAAATTACACAGAAAACAATGAGAATTAAGAAATACAAACAGTAATAACATGCCACTTACCTTTATTGAAGAGTTGTTGATGTGTGGAAGACGGGAGGAGGGGAGAGGATGGAGGAGTTGCTAGTATTTGGAAGGGGAATCCCCTTCCATTAACACTGCAGGTACCAAGTTCTTTTCTGGGGTTACTTCCCTTCTTTTTCTTTTAATGCCACTAGGACCAGGTTGAGAGTCACTTGACCCCTGTCTGATAAATTAACTGTCCAGGGAGGTTTGTATCTGTTGTTCCTGTAAAGCAGTCCTGAAGTGGGACATTACAGTCTCATTGTACATGTTGCCAGCACGGCCTGCAACAGCTTTGTTAGGGTGATAATGTTCCATGAATCTTTGTACATCACTCCATTTGGCACTAATCTCCTTAATCTTTGAAGAAGGCAACGTCCTCCATATCTCTTCCTCCTCCTCTGAATCACTTTCCTGAGCTGTGGTCGGTTTCTGTTGCAGTTGAAGCTCTTGCAGATCTGCAGTGGTTAGCTCTTCATTGTCCTCCTCCACCAACTCTTCCACATCCTCGCAAGTAACCTCCAACCCCCATGGACTTCCCCAGTTTACCTGGAGAGAATTCCAGGGGTCAACGCCCCTGCGGCCCGGTCTGTGACCAGGCCTCATGTTGGACCAGAGCCTGATCAACCAGGCTGTTACTGCTGGCTGCACGCAGTCCAACGTACGAACCACAGCTTGGCTGGTCAGGCTGTTTTCCACAACAGGCTCAGGGCCCTGAGGCTCAGCCCCAAACCCTTCAAAATCTGTGACACAATCTGGCCACAATTTTCTCCAAGCAGAGTTCAAGAGTCCTGGTGCTCACTTCCTCCCAAGCCTTTCCTATATGGTTTATGCAATTGAGGATATTGAAGGGATCTTTCCAGAACTCTCTTAGGGTCAATTCAGAGTCTGAGGTTATGTCAAAACACCTTTGAAACATTGCTCTGGTGTAGAGTTTTTTGAAGTTTGAAATGACCTGCTGGTCCATGGGCTGGAGGAGAGGAGTGGTATTAGGGGGCAAGAACTTCACTTTGATGAACTTAAAATCCTTCACCATTTGCTCTTCCATGTCTCGAGGATGAGCAGGAGCATTGTCCATTACCAGTAGGCACTTAAGTGGCAAATTATTTTCCTTGAAATATTTCTTCACACTGGGGCCAAACACTTCATTGAACCAATCAAGGAAAATTTCCCTGGTGACCCATGCCTTATTGTTAGACTTCCAAAACACACACAAATTAGCCTTGGCAACACTGTTCTTCTTGAACACTGGGATTTTCAGAGTGATACACGAGTAAAGGCTTCACTTTGATATCACCACTAGCATTACCACACAACATGAGCGTTAGCCTGTCTTTCATAGGCTTGTGTCCTGGCAGTGCATTTTCCTCCTTCGTGATGTAGGTCCTCTTTGGCATTTTCTTCCAAAAGAGGGTTGTTTCGTCACAATTGAACACTTGTTGGGGTTTGAATTGTTTAGCCTCTATGTACCCCTTGAATTCCTGAACAAATTTTTCAGCCGCACATTTGTCAGAACTTGCAGCCTCTACATGCCTTACAACATTGTGTATGTCAATTTGCTTCTTGAAATTTTCGAACCAGCCTTTGCTGGCCTTGAATTCATCAACATCAGCACTTGTTCCAGGACTTTTCTTTATGAGATCATCATGCAACTGCCTTGCCTTTTCGCAAATTATTGACTGTGTAACACTATCTCTTGCTAACTCTTTTTGTCTGATCCACAAAAGCAACAACTTCTCAACTTCTTCGATTATTTGCGATCTCTTTTTCGTTAGCATATTCACCCCTTTCGCAACATCAGCGTCCTTGATTTCCTTTTTCTTCAACAAGATGGAAGTGATGGTTGAATGGGCCTTCCCATACATCCTGGAGAGCTCACGCACACACACATCACTTTCATATTTTTCTATGATCTCTTTCTTAACTTCTATTGTGTTTCTCACTTTCTTTACCACAGGGCTGGCACTAGGAGCTTTCTTTGGGCCCATGGTAGCTTATTTAGTAGTTGCAAGCACTAAAACGAATGGAATACAGTCATCCCTCGGTTTTCGATTTTAATCCGTTCCAGATGGATCGGCTAAAACCAAAATCGGCGAAAACCAAAATCGGCGAAAACCAAAACTATTTTCCCCATAAGAAATAATGGATATTCAATTAATCCGTTCCAGAAACCCAGAAGTTTTAAAAAAAATTTTTTGGGGGGCCTTAAAGATAGATTTACATGCACAAATGAATGAACTGAATGTGGCACTTACCTTTATTGAAGACTGATGTTGCTGGATGGGAGAGAGGGAAGAGGGGAGAGGAAGAGACCCTAATTTTGGAAGGGAATCCCCTCCATAAGGACTCTAGGTACCAAGTCCTCATCTGGGGTCACTTCCCTTCTTTGTCTTTTAATCCCACTAGGACCAGCTTGTGAGTCACTGCACACCTGTGGCACTAAATATCTCTCCAGAGAGCTCTGTATCTGGCGGCTCTTTAAAATGTTCCTAAAATGGGACATGGAATTGTCATTGTAAAAGTAGCCAGCACGGATTGCAACATCTTTGTCAGGGTGATGTTCCTCCACAAATGATTGCACCCTACTCCACATTGCACAAATCTCCTTAATCTCTGAAGAAGGCACCTTACATCTTTCTTCCTCCACTGAAGCAATTCTCAGATCTGTTTTGTTGTTGTTGCAGCTCAAGCTCTTTCAGCTCTTCAGTGGTTAGATCTTCATTGTGGTCCTCCACCAACTCTTCCACATCCTCTCCATTCACATCCAACCCCATAGAAGTCCCCAATTCCACAATACTTTCCACAACTTTCATAGGCTCATCAGGGTTAGCTTCAAACCCTTCAAAATCCCTCTCTGGGACACAATCTGGCCACAACTTTCTCCAAGCAGAGTTCATCGTCCTGGAGGTCACTCCCTGCCAAGCTTTATCTATAAGGCCTATGCAATGGAAGATATCGAAGTGAGCCTTCCAGAACTCTTTTAGGGTCAATCTAGTGTCTGAGGTTACATCAAAGCACCTTTGAAACATTGCTTTGGTGTACAGTTTTTTGAAGTTTGCAATGACCTGCTGGTCCATGGGCTGGAGGAGAGGAGTGGTGTTAGGAGGCAAGAACTTCACTTTTACAAATTTGAATTCCTTAGGCATTTGGTCTTCCAAGTCTTGAGGATGACCAGGAGCATTGTCCATTACCAGGAGGCACTTAAGTGGCAATTTATTCTTCAATAGATATTTCTTCACACTGGGGCCAAACACTTGATTAAACCATTCCAGGAAAATTTCCCTAGTGACCCATGCCTTAGCATTAGACTTCCAAAACACACAATTTACCCTTGTCAACACTGTAGTTCCTGAACACTGGGATTTTCAGAGTGATACACGAGTAAAGGCTTCACTTTTAAATCCCCACTAGCGTTCCCACATAACATAAGAGTTAGCCTGTCTTTCATAGGCTTGTGTCCTGACATTGCCTTTTCCTCCTGCGTGATGTAGGTCCTCCTTGGCATTTTCTTCCAAAAGAGGCCTGTTTCGTCACAATTAAACACTTGTTGGGGTTTAAATTCTTCTGCCTCTACATATTCTTTAAACTCACACATAAATTTTTCAGCCCCATCTTTATCTGAACTGGCACCCTCACCATGCCTTACAACACTGTGCATGTCACTTCGCTTCTTGAAGTTTTCGAACCAGCCTTTGCTGGCCTTAAATTCATCAACCTCAACACTGGTTCCAGGCATTTTCTTTACAAGATCGGCATGCAACTGCCTTGCTTTTTCACATATGATGGATTGCACAACACTATCACCCGCTAGCAGTTTTTGGTTTATCCACACCAATAACAATTTCTCCATATTTTCCATTGTTTGTGATCTCTGTTTCGTTATCGAATTCACCCCTTTCGCAACATTAGCTTCCGTGATTTCCTTTCTCTTTGCCACAATGGAACTGATGGTTGATGGGTTTTTCTTGTATATCCTGGCGAGCTCGGCAATACGTACACCACTATCATATTTTTCTATTATTTCTTTCTTCATTTCTACAGTGTTCCTCACTTTCTTTACCAAAGAAGTGGCACTAGGAGCTTTCTTTGGGCCCATGGTAGCTTATTTAGTAGTCACACACAATAATCAAGGGCCAAAAACAATGAATTGTTAATAAATGTTTTGTATAAACTCCTGGGGTGATGTTCACTCAAGCATAAACAATGGTAGACTGCGTGACAATGTGCGTGGGAGGTGCGTGGGTGGCAGGCCTACGACCTTTGTATGTGCGCGGCACTGGTGGACAGGTCCCATATGGTCGGCGAAAACTAAGACAAATTTTCCCTGAAAAATTCGGCGAAAACCAAAATCGGCGAAAACTGGGACAAGCGAAAACCAAGGGATGACTGTATTGACAAAATGTATGGTATAAATGCGTGGGTGGCGTTGTGGGTGGTGGTCACTCGCTGGTAAACAATGACACACTGACGCTCAATGTGTTTATGTGCCCAGGCGGCGGGGAGGCCACGCGGACGTGTTTCAATTGACCGGCGATTTTTGAGCCAATGGACGATTTTCAAGTCGTTTTTGCCGAAAAAAGTGGACGATTTTCAAATTCGCCGATCTTCAAGGGAGACGATTTTCAAGGGTCCACTGTATCAGGTTTCTATGTTATTTATATTGCTTATTATGTCATATTAAATGAATTGTGATAGATAAATAAGCCGTAGAGTTGATGATAGCGAAATATTCAAGGAGTATTTTGTCCTGTCTCCAAACAAACTCAAGTCGGCCGCCGCCGCCGCCACATATATAATAACATATACGTACTCTAGAATGAATAAAATATGTCATTATATATGTGGCGGCGTCAGCGGCCAACGAGAGTTTGTCCGAAGACAGGACAAAATACTCCTTGAATATTTCGCTATCATCAACTCTACGGCTTATTTATCTCTCACAATTCATTTAATATGACATAATAAACAATATAAATAACATAGAAACCTGATATATACTCTAGAATGAATAAAATATATCAGGTTTCTATGTTATTTATATTTTTTATTATATATTAGATGAATTGTGATAGATAAATAAGCCATAGAGTTGATATTTGTGAAATTATTGAAGTATTTTATGGTGCCTGGAATTCCACTGGAACGAATTAATTCCATTTCAGTTAATTTAAATGAGGAAAATTGACTCTGCAAAGGAGCAAATCCAGATACGAGCAAGGTCACGGAACAAATTAAACTTGTTAGTGGAGGTTCCACTGTACTCAATACAGTGGAACCCCGAGTTTCAAACACATCGAGTATCAAACGATTCGAGTTTTGAACGCTTTTTTCGAACCAATTTTCTCCTGAGTATCGAACGTTCCCCATGTTTTGAACCGCATACCAGACCTGTCCGCCTGCCCCGCACCTGCGTGCCTCCCCGTGCAGGCATCATGAGTCAGTCTGGCTTTGTTTATCCTCCGAGTGAATATTACCCTGCGCGCTCATCCAAACATTTCACAATTAATTCATTGTGTTTGGTGCTTGTTCATTAAGAGCGACTGTGAAATAAGCTACCATGGGCCCAAATAAACTTCCTAGTGGCACCCCTGTGGTAAAGAAAGTGAGAAACAGCATAGAAGTGGTGTGCGACTTGTGGAGCTTGCCAGGAGGTGTGGCAAAAGCAAATCAATCAACAATCGCTTCTATGAGTAGAGGCAGTGGTTGACGCATTGTTAGAGGCAGTGCTAGAGGCAGTGGTTGAGGCAGTCTTAATGTACTGCGAGAGGTGAATAAAC
>WNWK01012810.1:0-57946 GCA_009830355.1 Cherax destructor | reverse complement strand
TCACTTGTATTTTGTAAAGTTACATAGTGATTTATGTATATTTTGTATAAGGTCTCTTGTTATATAAATACATTGTATATGTTGTACGAATACTGAGATGTTATATATTGTTAGAAGGGATGTCATAAGACATTATATTTTTGATATGTTTCGGATCCATGTTTGTAATCCTGCATGGTTCTTAAATAAAATAAAAAAAAAATTATATAGAGCATGGTAACAGAACACTTTTATTAAAATGCACTTCTACCTCCGGTCACCCCCACGTCACTCTCATGTGTTTGTTGACCAGTGAGAAACTCAAGCCCGGATAGCTCAGTTGGTAGAGCATTAGGCTTTTAACCTAAGGGTCCAGGGTTCAAGTCCCTGTTCGGGCGATCTGTTTTTCAGATATTGTGATCAGTGTCTTCAACAAAAACAAATTTAAAGATGAATCGTAAAGATGATTGATCATTAGTCGTCAGTATATTATGAATGGTTTCAAGAATTGTTATCTCTTACTCCCACAAACGCAATCCTAAACCTTCCTATCTCCTTTTTTCCAGCTCCAACACCTACCATCCTTCCTTACTAAAACTTTCCTGTCCCCTTGACAGGAAAGTTCTAGTAAGGTACTTTGGCCAGTACAGAAAGCCTTTCCTCTCTCGCAAACTGGCATTAGACTAAGTTTCGTTGTTGATAGAATCACCCAAGTTGTTGATGACAGCAGCCGGGTTGCCTACATATACATTACAGCCAGTTTCCTCTTAAGATCTTCTTCCTTTGATTCTTCAGTTTTTCTGAGAACTCCTGGAAGCAGATTGAACAGTTTGAGTGATATTGGCAGAATGCTTTGTAATAGTGGCTAAGAAACTCCTGTTTTTCATCGGGTTTGTACTCCCTTTCCTCTAGTATCTCTTGAACAACAAAATTATGATAGTAGTCTACAAATTTATGACCTGGCCATATATAAATTTTCAAGAATTTAATTTTCCCCATTCCAAAACAGAATATTCTTAACCTTAATGTTTTAAGGAGTTGCTTCTAGTTTGGATCAAGAATCAGCAACCCGCGGCCAGACAGAAATGTACCGCCGAGGACGTTTAATACGATTAAATTGATGAAAAAATAGTCACAATGAAATTATTTATTAGAAATAGGAAAATATATCTAAATTTAAAGCGAAGCAACAAATTACCAAATTAAGTTGATTTGGAATTAAAATGGACAATTATCTTAAATCTAGGATGCATTGATGAGTTGCTAATCCGGTTTGTTGTAAATTTACATGACCACACCAATTTGGCACTGTCACGCGGCTCTAACTTTCTGCCCTGCTTAAGAGGTTCATACAGTTAAGTTCTAAAGTTATATTAAACTATTAGGGCGGAGGGTACAGTAAGTCACATTGAATGTAGGGAGGAGCAGTGAAGAGAAACGTGCATAGTAATAGTGAAGTACAAGATAAAAAAACAATTAATGAAAGGAGGCACAGTGAAGTTTGGGAAGCCCAATGAAAGCAGAAATGAAAGTGTTAATATTTTAAAAATGAGGCTGTAGGTCAATAACAAACGTTAGTTAATAAATCCTCTGCTTCAAGGAAGAAGAAATTTGGAGAAGAATGATCAACAATTCAAAGAGAGTCCGCCTAGTGATTGTTATTTTGTTTGTCCTGCAACAACGAATCTCTTTGCTCTATATGCACTAAAAGTCCGTCTATTTTATTGATGTAGTGTTAAATGGCACTATGAATCACGTCAAATGAAATGTTCATTGTTTCATGGGAAGTACGAATTAATGAACAGTAACAGTTTTCAAAAGCATTGTTGTGAGATTGTATCTGCAGTGTAGTTTGGCTGTCACAAGGTAAATATAATACCGAGATCGGCAGATCATTCGATGAAGGAAGCTGGTTAAGAAGTACATAGTGAAAATAATAGAGGAAATGTGCCTTAACAGGGTCACTTTGGTACTGGATGAGTTCTACGACATTCTACATACTGCCCTACTCATAATTTAAGTGGGCACAGAAACAATGGGGTTTTATGCACTTCAATGTATGAAAGATGCTACAGCTGCTGAAAAGAGATTCATAATGATAAGTAAATCAGTAAGCAAGTTTCTCCTTAGTTGGGACAAACTGAGAAGTGTGACATCCAGTGGTGCGAGGGACATGAACAAAAAATGCAGTAGTTGCAAGAATTAGTGAAAATGTTTCGAAAATGAATGTTATAATTCACAATGCAGTTTTGCTGCGATATTCAATAGCAGACTTTTGCAGTAATACATACACTGGATTCAAAATAGCATGAGTGTTGTTGTGTCATTCATGAATCTGATTATGCATCATGGATGGAAACATCGCCAGTTTGAAAGCATCCTGTGCGACACACACAGATTATGGGAAAGTATTCCTGAAGTCAGGTCACTGAGCGGATGTAAAGCCATCAAACGATTTTGACCTCTGCTTCAAGTAAATATTTCTCACTGAGAAAAGAAGAAGCCATAAAGGTTTTGTGACCCTGGAAGGATTTTGATTCGACTTTCCCGAGCTATTTAACACAGGAAAGAGATGCAGTTGAAATCTACTGTCTGACTTGAATCCCCAAGTGAAAGCAAATGAGAAAACGATAAATGAATATGCAAAGCTTGTAAATAAATATAGCTTTTGGCACTTTTCAGCTTTAAATATCTGCCGTTCAGCAAGACAATAAATTTATAGATGCCCGTGGAAAGATATAGTGAAACGCTAAAGCTCCTGCAAGGAGACCTCTGAGAAATATTTTGGTAATTTTTAAAGCACGGACAGGAGATAAGATTGTCTCAAAATCTATTTGAAGTTCACCAGAAGACTCAAGTGAAATATTTCGGATGGATCTCAATGATTTGTAAGCCAATGGCACTCTTATAGACATTTGCAGGGAAAGCAGACAGTTGAAGATTTATACAAGTACGTCTGACATATCTGGAAGCTTAAAAGAAGTTTTCTGCAAGTAAGTATAGAGGCTTTGGTACCGTATACATTATTAAACAGTTTTTTTAAATGATGCAAATTGTTATGTCAAAGTTTCGTTTAATACTTGCCGATACATCTATTGTACAAAATTTTAAGACTGTGTTTCACAAACATTGAACGTAATGATATTGTTCTCTCTACTAAACAGACTCGGAAGGTCACCTTAAGAGTAAATAACTGTGATGCTGTAAGTGAACTTTGCTTATCTATCTATAACTTAATTTAAATGCCAAGGAACATTATTTGGTTAAGTTTATTCATATTTTATTTCAGTAAAATAAAACTGGAGTGAAAAGGTAAACTGTGTTAGTCTTTAACGTTAATCAGAAGATAATTTGTTCTAGATGAGAGCTGGGAACCCCTGATCAGGAACACTTTTAAATTTTCTTATGAAGAAAAGCAAGCTGGTATGCAGTACGCATCTTAAGCTTCATTTTAACATTCTCCTTCAGCCTGAGACTTCTGCTTCCTGGCAGACTTTGCCAATCATGCAAATCCTTCAGCAAAAATCCCAAGTTGAAGCAACTTTCTCTAGCATAGACGAGAGGATGAAGAATTAGCATATGTTCTTGAGCGTCCTGTCCTCGCAACTCCAATGTTATTTATGGACTTTGCATAACCCATAAGCTTAGTGAGAATAGGGGGCAAATTCGAAATTTTAATGAAAAAGTTAAATAACTCGAAATTGTTGGAATCAGATCAATTACTGCAGAATGCCTATTCTTATTGCCTTCAAACTTTTACCATTAATGGGTATTTATTAAAAGACAACGAGTCACTCACTTTGATCAGTGTAAATTTAAATTTGCCAGTTTTATTAGGCAAATTGTTTATCATGTAATAAGTAATGAATGGCTCTTCTGATCAGCTTCAAACCCTAAATGGTGGTGTATCTTAATAAGAAGAACTTTTAAATAAATGTTGAGCTGTGTAGGTACCAATTTGGCAATTTATAGCAATTTTACAATATTTGGTTTTGTAAAAATATCAGATTCGTTCCTTTGAAAAGTTTTAATTACATTTGAACCATAAATGTTCTACCATACATTTTTATTGAAGAAATTTGAATATGATTTTCCTTATGATGACTTATAAATGACTATTGTCATTCGCATAAAACTTCAACTATTTAACTGCCTTATCAATTTTTGCCGCACTCTGCACTGTTCCATTCGCGTACATTGCGGCACAAGGGACTGGGATTATGAAATACGTGGACATCTTCCTGGGACCTCGCAGCAACATAGATACATCTAGTCTCGAAGTGTTTCCAATGAGCAGGTGGGAAAAACACTTCAAGCTGGAGCAACACAACTGTTATAACGGGGAGCCTTCAGTGTAACACCAACCATGTGTTTTACATATGTGAATAAAACCATGGAGACTTACATGAAGCACTCCTAGTGTTTCTGAGAAGCATCTGTTGTTAGCCTTTCAAGAATCACAAATAACAGTGTTGCGTGCCAACACTGGGTACTTACCACTCGTCAAGGATCTAAGTTTCTTGCTGCAACATTTTCTATGGCAGATTTCAATACACACGATACACACAAGGACACATCCAAAGCTGAAATAAAGAAAAGTCAGCAGTATGTACAGATAACAATGGAAGCATTTTATCAGTATCCTGCGCCCGTTTGATCCCTCACTGGAAAAAAAATATCAAGTTGTTTTATAACTATAACGTGTCATCAGAACGTGATGAAATAACAGAGGATCTGTTAAAAGGTGAAAAGAAAGGTGTAATAACCAGAGCACAGAATAAAATAATTTCTGACTTATCTACTTTGAGAACAAGGAGGTTGAGTATCAACATCAGGGTAACACTGTGACAAAACTTTATGTAATATCAGGAACTCTTCAGATCTTCAAAGCATAAGTCATGAAGTATTCTCTGACACCTGTGCCCGTTAGTAAGGCCTCACCTAGATTACGCAGCTCAGTTCTGGTCTCCATATTGCAGAATGGATATTAATTCGTTAGAAAACATTCAGCATACAATGACTAAATTAATATATAGCATTAGAAATCTTCCGTATGAAGAAAGATTGAAGACCCTAAAATTACATTCACTTGTAAGACGAAGAATGAGGATATCTCTCCAAGAGAGAACCCGCAATAATGGATTCAATCTGTGTTTGTGTTATTACCAAATCCATTCAAGAACCTCACACGACAAATCAAGATTCTCTCCCAGCGCAGGTGGCTTGTACACTCCACGCCACTGGCACTTGAATATTCTAAGTTGGGCTAGCTTAAACGCCCACAAAATACCACAGAAATGGTATAACACTGTTAATAACACAAACACAACGTTGGCACAGCTGATGGGTTCTTGGCTAAAACACAGCTGCTAGCATATCATTCTTGATAAATGAAGTCAAGGATGACAGGGTGCTACTAGAAAATGTTCTGGCTGTGAAATGCACTACTTTATTGCATATAAGAAGTTTCTGACACTTTTAAACATATATACACAACACTTTACAGCGTGAGCAAACATCATGGGGATGTAATACATAGCACACACTCGTGCATGGTTGGTTCAGTTATGATTCTGAAACGCAAAATAAGAGGTGAATAGGAAAACCTAATTGTCAAGCGTCTTATGACAAGGAACCCACGGGACTGACTGACCTTCTAGTCAATGAGGAAAACAAACATTAGTTGTTTGCAATGATGCAACTCTGCCATGGTCTTTCCTATTGCGGATCAGAAGGTCATCCTGGTCCGGAATTGGTAAGACCATGACATGAAAGATGTAAAAATCACTCATGAACTGAGAAGCAATCAGGAGGAAACAATAGTACTGTACTGTACGAGTAATTATGCTGCAGAAAATAGTTATTACTATATGCGAGTGGGGAGCCCTGCTAGCGACATATTTTAGATGTGAGAATTTCACTTGTGCTGTCTATGGAAAGGGAAAATATAACGACGCTGATGAGGGTCTTTACAATACGCTGAAGTCCAAATGTGATGGAGATGTAACTGTTGACAGACTAACATCGAACACTATGGACACTGGAAGACAGCCATTATCCCTATTTCTGAGATGCCCAAATTATGAATGGATGGAACGTCAGTGGAAAGCCTCTGTAGTGTAACCATGACATAGTTCTGCCAGTTTATCTGGTTGATATTCTATCAGAAGTTGCTAAGGAACTTCTACCTGACGATTCTGATGATGAGACAAACTTGGAATATGTCAGAAAGAGCGACAACAACTCTACTGAATATCACGACAAGTCTTGCGTTTTAGATTATTAAACAATATTCATTTTACAAGAATTTTATTTAACCATAAATCTGAATTCTATAGTAATTTCTCTACATAATACATTTACAAATCCATTTTTAATTTTATCCCATAAAAAACTAGATATTATTTCAGTAAACCTGTAAAACAAGAAGAAAAATATTTTTGGCTCTGTGTAGATTTCTACATCTAACTGCAATACCCACTGCAATACCCAATGGTTAATTTCTACATTTTACAGGTAGTTGAAGCTGGGAAAGAAGACACTGCTTTAGAGGAAGCAATACACTGGAAGTGGCACTTCCCTGAGGCTTGGAGTACCACTTCTAAATAGCATATATGGAGAACCTATTCTAACCGCATTCAAAATAGTGGATCTGAGATAAAGAAATGTGTTTCCAATGGATCGAATTCAGAAGATACCAAAAGACATTATCACAAATAACAAACTAAAAAATCTAAACTGTATGATATGTTTGAAAAACACTACTCATGTTATTAAGTGATACATAAAGCTCATGTAATTAAACTTTTAGGGTATTTCTTTACTATTATAGCTGATAGATAATCTTTATTACTTAGTTTTAGTATTCATTCACACGACCTTAGCTTTTTGAAATTTTGCCTAGAAAGCCAGCTATAAAAAGCTTTAAATGAAAATAAGGAGACACAAACTATTCTCAGGAGAGTGAGTTATTGAGACTGCGTCTAACTACGTCACCATAAAGAGTGACGAAATTTTCAGTCATACTAATTCGCCTCTTTTATTTTGACGTAAGAAACATGGAAGATGACAGTTTTTTGTTTGAGAACAAGATTAAACACTCACCATGCAAATTCACTCATTATTCTCATGAATTCTAAGCGGGATGCATGAACAGCCACTCTGGTCCCCGACTATGAAGGTTAACAGCGTTGTGGGGCAGAGGCTGGGGGCAAAGATGATGAAGTCACAGCGTATCAATAGTCCGAAATACAGGGAAGGAAAATGTCATTTTTAGTCGATTTCATTTGTAGAACTTGCAGAACAGTGTACGAAGTACGTATTTGGACGAGTATGTAGTGAGTATCCTGTGACACCTGTTAGTGAACGTGCACGCGCGCGTACACACACACACACACACACACACACACACACCGAGGTAGCCAGAAGAGCCCACATGGGGAGAGCAAAGTTACTAGTTATGGGTGATTTCAATCACAAAGAGATTGATTGGGAAAACCTGGAGCCCCATGGGGGTCCTGAATCATGGAGAGCCAAGATGATGGATGTGGTACTGGAAAACCTCATGCATCAACATGTTAGAGACACTACCAGAGAGAGAGGTGGGGATGATCCAGCAAGACTCGACCTAGTATTCACCTTGAGTAGTTCGGACATCGAGGATATCACGTATGAAAGGCCCCTTGGAGCTAGTGATCATTTGGTTCTGTGTTTTGATTATATAGTTGAGCTACAAGTGGAGAGGGGAGCAGGAATAGGAAGGGAGAAACGAAACTACAAAAGGGGGGACTACACAGGCATGATGAACTTCCTACAAGACGTTCAGTGGGAGAGAGAATTGGCAGGAAAACCAGTAAAAGAAATGATGGAATATGTGACAACCAAATGCAAAGAGGCAGAGGAGAGGTTTGTCCCCAAGGGAAACAGAAGTAATGGGAAGACCAGAACGAGTCCTTGGTTCACCCAGAGGTGTAGGGAGGCAAAAAGTAAGTGTAATAGAGAATGGAAAAAGTACAGAAGACAAAGGACCCAGGAAAATAAAGAGATTAGCCGAAGAGCCAGAAACGAATATGCACAGGTAAGAAGGAGGCTCAGCGACAATATGAAAATGATATAGCATCAAAAGTCAAGTCTGACCCGAAGCTGCTGTATAGCCACATCAGGAGGAAAACAACAGTCAAGGACCAGGTAATCAGGCTGAGAAAGGAAGGTGGGGAGTTCACAATAAACGACCAAGAGGTATGTGAGGAGCTCAACATGAGATTTAAAGAAGTATTTACACAGGAGACAGGAAGGACTCCAGGAATTCAGAATAGGGAGGTATACCAACAAGTGCTGGATGAAATACACACAACCGAGGAGGAGGTGAAGAAGCTGCTATGTGAACTCGATACCTCAAAAGCGGTGGGACCGGACAACATTTCTCCGTGGGTCCTTAGAGAGGAGCAGAGATGTTGTGTGTGCCACTAACACAAATCTTCAACACATCCATTGAAACTGGGCAACTACCTGAGGCGTGGAAGATGGCAAATGTAGTCCCAATTTTTAAGAAAGGAGACAGACACGAGGCATTAAACTACAGACCTGTGTCACTGACGTGTATAGTATGCAAAGTCATGGAGAAGATCATCAGGAGGAGAATGGTGGAGCACCTAGAAAGACACAAGCTTATAAACGACAACCAGCATGGTTTCAGGGAAGGAAAATCCTGTGTCACAAACCTACTGCAGTTTTATGACAAGGTAACAGAAGTAAGACACGAGAGAGAGGGTGGATAGACTGCATTTTTTGGACTGCAAGAAGGCGTTCGACACAGTTCCTCACAAGAGATTAATGCAAAAGCTAGAGGATCAGGCACACGTAACAGGAAAAGCACTGCAATGGATCAGAGAATATCTGACAGGGAGGCAACAACGAGTCATGGTACGTGACGAGATGTCAGAGTGGGCACCTGTGACGAGTGGAGTTCCACAAGGGTCAGTCCTAGGACCTGTACTGTTTTTGGTATATGTGAATGACATAACGGAAGGGATAGACTCAGAAGTGTCCCTGTTTGCAGATGATGTGAAGTTAATGAGAAGAATCAAATCAGTCGAGGATCAGGCAGGAATACAAAGAGACCTGGACAGGCTGCAAGCCTGGTCCAGTAACTGGCTCCTTGAATTTAACCCTGCCAAATGTAAAGTCATGAATATCGGGGAAGGGCAAAGAAGACCGCAGACAGAGTATAGTCTAGGTGGCCAAAGACTGCAAACATCACTCAAAGAAAAAGATCTTGGGGTGAGTATAATACCGAGCACATCTCCTGAGGCACACATCAATCAGATAACTGCTGCAGCATACGGGCGGCTGACAAACCTAAGAATAGCGTTCCAATACCTCACCAAGGAATCATTCAAGACTCTGTATACCATATACGTCAGGCCCATACTGGAGTATGCAGCACCAGTTTGGAACCCACACCTGGTCAAGCACGTCAAGAAATTAGAGAAAGTGCAAAGGTTTGCAACAAGACTAGTCCCAGAGCTAAGGGGATTGTCCTACGAAGAAAGGTTAAGGGAAATCGGCCTGACGACACTAGAGGACAGGAGGGTTAGGGGAGACATGATAACGACATATAAAATACTGCGAGGAATAGATAAGGTGGACAGAGACAAGATGTTCCAGAGAGGGGACACAGAAACAAGGGGTCACAATTGGAAGTTGAAGACTCCTATGAGTCAAAGGGATGTTAGGAAGTATTTCTTCAGTCATAGAGTTGTCAGGAAGTGGAATAGCTTGGAAAGCGACATAGTGGAGGCAGGAACCATACATAGTTTTAAGACTAGGTTTGATAAAGCTCATGGAGCAGGGAGAGAGAGGACCTAGTAGCAATCAGTGAAGAGGCGGGGCCAGGAGCTATGAATCGACCCCTGCAACCACAAATAGGTGAGTACAAATAGGTGAGTACACACACACAGTGTGAAGTCACGCGTGTTTGAGTTCCGTTTAATTACGTCTTTTTCTGGTGGTCCCAGAGGGATCAGGGTGCAGCAAATAGGCGTGTGCAAAGGTCAAAGTGTCATAATCATTCAAGACCAGTAAAAGGAAAAAAACAATAGTTAATAGTGCCAGGGCAAAGAGTGCCGGGGAGCAGGGAGGCGGTTGAGAACTAAGCCTAATCGAGTTGCCACATAGTGCCTAGTGGTGGCTATAACGATTATCGATACCCAAGACAAGGGGGATAAGAGACAAGGACAGGAGTGCTTGAACACGGTATTCGAATACAGTGAGTAAAATAGATAAGAAACGAAGGAGAAGCAAGAAACCAGGAGGGGACCATTGAGAGGAAACTTCGTGCAGCAAGGCAGCAGAACCGACCGTAACGTACAAAATCCTAATTGTGGTGTGCATGAAACATTGGCCCTGCTAAAGCTGTCAGCTGGGGAGGGGGGTAAATCCCTGCTCTGGAAAGCTATCATTCATAAGCACGTAACTCATAGCTAGGGTGTTAAACTAGGGAAGGTAACCACAGGTGGTGGCAAGAGTGCACATGCGCTGATAGCCAACTGTATTCAAAGATAGTATCTTAGTAGCCAACTGTATACAAAGTTAGTATCTTAGTAAAGTAGCAATAATAACCTTTAGTTTTTCTTGTATTGATATTGGTGTTATTAATGGTGTTAGTAAAAGTATTAGTAATAGTATATTAGTATAATAGTTGAAGTGAGTAGTAGTTTCCTGGAGACACAGGCATAGATACGCAAGAGTGCGCATGCGCTGATATAAAAATACATACAAAAACACACACGTACATACGAGGGCTGAGCAGAGTACATAGCCGAATAAGTAGAGAACCAAAGAATAGAGGAACTTATGTATGGCTAAACTAAGGTAAGCTCTGCACTAAACTGTACACAAACCACACACATACACACACACACACTTGACCCCTGCAACCACAACTAGGTGAGTACACACACACACACACACACACACACATACACACACACATCGGAAGAGGACCAGGCAGGGCTGCAAACATAACTGGACAAGCTCGACATCTGGTCTAGCAACTGGCTTCTCGAATTCAATCCCTCCAAATGCAAAGTCATGAGGATCGGAGAAGGGCAAAGAAGACCGCTGACAGAGTACAAGCTAGGCGGACAAAGGCTACAAACCTCGGCAAAGGAGAAAGACCTTGGAGTGAGTATAACGCCAAGCACGTCTCCATAGGCACACATCAACCAGATAATTGCGGCAGCATATGGGCGTCTGGCAAACCTTAGATTAGCGTTCCGTTACCTTAACAAGGAATCGTTCAAGACACTGTATACCGTGTACGTCAGGCCCATACTAGAATATGCAGCACCAGTCTGGAACCCACACCTGGTCAAGCACGTTAGGAAACTGGAGAAAGTGCAAAGGTTTGCGACAAGGTTAGTTCCACAACTCAGGGGTCTGTCTTATGAAGAAAGATTGAGGGAAATAGGACTAACAGCACTGGAGGAAAGAAAGGTCAGAGGAGACATGATAACGACATACAAAATACTGCGGGGAATTGACAAGGTAGATAGTGACAGGTTGTTTCAGAGAGGGAACACAGAAACAAGGGGACACAACTGGAAGCTGAAGACTCAGATGAGTCAAAGGGATGTCAGGAAACATTTCTTCAGCCACAGAGTAGTCAGGAAGTGGAATAGTCTAGAGAAAGATATAGTGGAGGCATGAACTATACATAGTTTTAAGACAAGGTATGATAAAGCTCATGGAGCAGGGAGAGCAGAGACCCAGTAGCAGACAGCGAAGAGGCGGGGCCAGGAGCTGAGTCTCGACCCCTGCAACCACAATTAGGTGAGTACATAAGAAGGGTCAGATGAGACATGATAACGACATAAAAAATACTGCGGGGAATCGACAAGGTAGATAGTGACAGGATGTTCCAGAGAGGGAACACAGAAACAAGGGGACACAACTGGAAGCTGAAGACTCAGATGAGTCAAAGGGATGTTAGGAAGCATTTCTTCAGCCACAGAGTAGTCAGGAAGTGGAATAGTCTAGAGAAAGATATAGTGGAGGATGGAACCATACATAGTTTTAAGACGAGGTATGATAAAGCTCATGGAGCAGGGAGAGCAGAGACCCAGTAGCGGACAGCGAAGAGGCGGGGCCAGGAGCTTAGTCTCGACCCCTGCAACGACAATTAGGTGAGTACACACACATACACACACACACACACACATACACACCCCTTCTGTTCGTTTATGTGTGCGTACCACACCCGTGTGTACTCACCTAATTGTGGTTGCAGGGTCGAGACTCAGCTCTGGCCCCGCCTCTTCCTGTGCACTGGGTCACTGCTCTCCTGCTCCATGAGCTATCATACCTTGTCTTAAAACTATGTATGGTTCCTGCCTCCACTATATCTTCTCTAGACTATTCCACTTCTGACTACTCTGTGCTAAGAAATGCTTCTACATCCTTGACTCATCTGAGTCTTCAGCTTCCATGTGTCCCTGTCTGTGTTCCCTCTCTGAAACATCCTGTCACTGTACCTGTCATTCCGCAGTATTTGTATGTCGTTATCATGTCTCCTCTGACCCTTCTTTCCTCCAGTGTTGTTAGTCCTATTTCCTCAACCTTTCTTCATAGGACAGACCCCTGAGTTGTGGAACTAACCTTGTCGCAAACCTTTGCACTTTCTCTAATTTCTTTACGTGCTTGACCAGGTGTGGGTTCTAGACTGGTGCTGCATATTCTAGTATGGGCCTGACGTACTCGGTGTACAGCGTCTTGAACGATTCCTTGTTAAGGTAACGGAACGCTAAACTTAGGTTTGCCAGTCGCTCATATGCTGCCGCAGTTATCTGGTTGATGTGTGCCTCCGGAGACGTGCTCGGCGTTATGCTCACCCCAAGGTCTTTCTCCTTTGCCGAGGTTTGTAGCCTTTGTCCGCCTTGCTTGTACTCTGTCAGCGGTCTTCTTTGCCCTTCTCCGATCTTCATGACTGTGCATTTGGTGGGATTGAATTCGAGAAGCCAGTTGCTAGACCAGATGTCAAGCTTGTCCAGGTCTGTTTGCAGTCCTGCTTGGTCCTCCTCCGATGTGATTCTCCTCATTAATTTCACATCATCTGCGAACAGAGACACTTCTGAGTCTATCCCGTCCGTCATGGACTCAGAAGTGTCTCTGTTCGCAGATGATGTGAAATTAATGAGGAGAATCACCCTTGAAACTGGACAGCTACCTGAGATATGGAAAAAGGCCAATGTAGTCCCCATTTTTAAAAAAGGAGACAGAAAAGAAGGACTAAACTAAAGACCGGTATCACTTACGTGTATAGTGTGCAAAGTCTTGGAGAAAATCATCAGGAAAAAGAATGGTGGAGCATCTGGAGCAGAACAGAATAATCAACGCCAGACAGCACGGATTCAGGTAAGGCAAATCCTGTGTAACAAACCTCCTGGAGTTCTATGATAAAATAACAGAGGTAAGGCAAGAGAGAGAAGGGTGGGTTGACTGCATTTTCCTGGACTGCAGGAAGGCCTTCGACACAGTTTCTCATATGAGAAGTTGGAAGACCAAGCGTGTATAACAGGAAGGGCACTAGAATGGACCAGGGAATACCTCACAGGGAGGCAACAAAGGGTCATGGTGTGTGATGAGGTATCACAGTGGGCGCCTGTGACTAGCGGTGTACCGCAGGGGTCAGTCCTAGGACCAGTGTTATTCTTGGCATATGTGGATGACATGACGGACGGGATAGACTCAGAAGTGTCTCTGTTCGCAGATGATGTGAAATTAATGAGGAGAATCACATCAGATGAAGACCAAGCAGGACTTCAAAGAGACCTGGACAAGCTTGACATCTGGTCTAGCAACTGGCTTCTCGAATTTAACCCCACCAAATGCAAAGTCATGAAGATCGGAGAAGGGCAAAGAAGACCGCTGACAGAGTACAGGCTAGGTGGACAAAGGTTACAAACCTCATCAAAGAAGAAAGACCTTGGGGTGAATATAACGACAAGCACGTCTACGGAAACACACATCAACCAGATAACTGCGGCAGCATATGGGCGACTTGCAAACCTAAGATTAGCGTTCTGTTATCTTAACAAGGAATCGTTCAAGACACTGTACACCGTGTACGTCAGGCCCATACTAGAGTATGCAACACCAGTCTGGAACCCACACCTGGTCAAGCACGTCAGGAAATTAGAGAAAGTACAAAGGTTTGCGACAAGGCTAGTTCCACAACTCAGTGGACTGCCCTATGAAGAAAGGTTGAGGGAAATAGGACTAACAACACTGGAGGACAGAAGGGTTAGATGAGACATGATAACGGCATATAAAATACTGCGGGGAATCGACAAGGTAGATAGTGACAGATGTTCCAGAGAGGGAACACAGAAACAAAGGGACACAACTGGAAGCTGAAGAATCAGATGAGTCAAAGGGATGTTAACAAACATTTCTTCAACCACAGAGTAGTTAGGAAGTATAATAGTCTAGCGAACGATATAGTGGAGGCGGGAACCATACATAGTTTTAAGACAAGGTATGACAAAGCTCATGGAGCAGGGAGAGCAGAGACCCAGTTGCAGACAGCGAAGAGACGGGGCCAGGAGCTGAGTCTCGACTCCTGCAACCACAATTAGGTGAGTACACACACACACACACACACACACACACACACATAGTAGGAACAATTCAGTCTGGGGAACATAAGGTAATCATTGCAGTGATGTATAACCCACCACAGAACTGCAGGAGGCCAAGAGAGGAATATGTAGACACAATGGCTGAGGTGGCAAGACGAGCTCACTCGAACAGCGTAAAGTTGCTGGTTATGGGCGATTTCAACCACAGGAAGATTGATTGGGAAAACTTAGAGCCATATGGGGGTCCCGAAACATGGAGAGCCAAGATGTGGTACTGGAAAACCTCATGCATCAACATGTCAGGGACTCTACCAGAGAGAGAGCGGAGGATGAACCAGCAATACTGGACCACTGACGACTTCACATACGAGAGGCCCCTTGGAGCTAGTGATCATGTGATTCTGGGCTTTGAATGCATAGAGTTACAAGTGGAGAGGGTATCAAGAGATGAATGGGAAAAGCCAAACTATAAAAGCGGGGATTACACAGGTAAGAGGAACTTCCTGCAGGAGGTTCAGTGGGACAGAGAAATGGTAGGAGAGTCAGTAAACGAAATGATGGAATACGTAACAACAAAATGCAAGGAGGCAGAGGAAAGGTTTGTTCACAAGGGCAACAGAAATAATGGGAAGACCGGAAGGAGGCCTTGGTTTTTCCGAAGGTGCAGGGTGGCAAAAACTAAGTGCACTAGATAATGGAAAAAGTACAGAAGACAAAGGACCAAGAAAAATAAGGAGATTAGTCGAAGAGCCAGAAACGAGTAGGAAGGCCCAGCAACAGTACAAAAACAACATAGCATCGAAAGTCAAGTCTGACCCGAAACTGCTGTATATCCACATTAGGAGGAAGACAACAGTCAAAGACCAGGTGATCAGGCTGAGGAAAGAAGGTGGGGAACTCATAAGAAACGAGGGGATCATCAACAAGGAGTATACCAACAAGTGTTGGATGACATACACAAAACTGAGGAGGAGGTGAAGAAGCTGCTAAGTGATCTTGATAACTCAAGGGTGATGGGACCGGACATCTCCCCGTGGGTCATTATAGAGGGAGCAGAGACGCTGTATGTGCCGCTAACCACGATCTTCAACACATCACTCGAAACTGGGCAACTATCTGAGGAATGGAAGACAGCAAATGTAGTTCCAATTTTTAAGAAAGGAAACAGAAACGAGGCACTAAACTATAGACCAGTGTCACTGACGTGTATAGTATGCAAAGTCATGGAGAAGATTATCAGGAGGAGAGTGGTAGAGCACCTGGAACAGAACAAGATTATAAATGACAACCAGTACGGATTCAGGGAAGACAAATTCTGTGTCACAAACCTTCTGGAGTTTTATGACAAGGTAACAGAAGTAAGACACGAGAGAGAAACTTTGTTTGACTTCATTTTCTTGGACTGCAGGAAGGCCTTCGATACAGTTCCTCACAAGAGATTAGTGCAGAAGCTAGAGGATCAGGCACGTATAACAGGAAGGGCACTGCAATGGATCAGAGAATACATGACAGGGAGGGAACAACGAGTCATGGTACGTGATGAGGTATCACAGTGAGCGCCTGTGACGAGCGGGGCCCCACAAGGGGCAGTGTTATTTTTGGTATATGTGAATGACATGATGGAAGGAATAGATTCAGAAGTGTTCCTGTTCGCAGATGATGTGAAGTTAATGAGGAGAATTAAATCAGATGAGAATCAGGCAGGACTTCAAAGAGACCTGGACAGGCTGGACACGTGGTCCAGCAACTGGATTCTCGAATTTAACCCCTCGCTAAATGCAAAGTCATGAAGCTCTAGGAAGGGCAAAGAAGACCGCAGACAGAGTATAGGCTAAGTAGCCAAAGACTGCAAACCTCACTCAAGGAGAAAGATCTTGGGGTGAGTATAACACGGAGCACGTCTCCGGAAGCACACATCAACCAGGTAACTGGTGCAGTATATGGGAGCCTGGCAAACCTGAGAATAGCGTTCCGATACCTTAGTAAGGAATCGTTCAAGACACTGTTCACTGTGTATGTCAGGCCCATATTGGAGTATGTAGCACTAGTTTGGAGCCCACACCTGGTCAAGCACGTCAAGAAATTAGAGAAAGTGCAAAGGTTTGCAACAAGGGTAAGGGAAATCGGCCTGACGACACTGAAGGACAGGAGGGTTAGGGGAGACATGATAACGACATACAAAATACTGCGTGGAATAGATAAGGTGGACAGAGACAGGATGTTCCATAGAGGGGACACAGAAACAATGGGTCACAATTGGAAGTTGAAGACTCAGATGAATCACAGGGATGTTAGGAAGTATTTCTTCTATCACAGAGTGGTCAGGAAGTGGAATAGCTTGGGAAGCGATGTAGTTGAGGCAGGATCTATTCATAGCTTTAAGAAGAGGTATGATAAGGCTCATGGCGAAGGGAGAGAGATCCAGTGGCGGCCAGTGAAGAGGCGGGGCCAGGAGCTATGAATCGACCTCTGCAACCACAACTAGGTGAGTACAACTAGGTGAGTTCAGACTCACACACACATGACTCGAGCCCTGCAACCTCAAATAGGTGAGTACATATAGGTGAGTACACACACACACACATTGGACTGTAAGAAGGCTTTGGACACAGTTCCACACAAGAGATTAGTGCAAAAGTTAAGAGGATCAGGCAGGTATAACAGGAAAGGCACTGCAATGGAACAGAGAATACCTGACAGGAAGGCAACAACGAGTCATAGTACGTGACGAGGTGTCAGAGTTAACACCTATGACTAGCCGGGTTCCACAGAGGTCAGTCCTAGGACCAGTGTTCTGTTTCTGATATATGTGAATGGGATGATGGAAGGAATAGATTCAGAAGTGTTCTTGTTTGCAGACGATGTGAAGCTAATGAGGAGAATTCAGGCAGGACTACAAAGGGATCTACAGGCTGCAAATTTGGTCCAGAAACTGGCTCCTGGTGTTTAACCCCACCAGGTGCAAAGTCATGAAAGTTAGGGATGGGCAAAGAAGACCGCAGAGAGAGTATAGGCTAGGGGGCCAATGACTGCAAACCTCACTCAAAGAAAAGGATCTTTGGGTGAGTACAATTCCGAGCACATCTCCTGAGGCGTATATCAACCAGCATATGGGCGCTTGGCAAACCTAAGACTAGCGTTCCGATATCTCGGTAAGGAATCGTTCAAGACTTTGTACACCGTGTACGTCATGCCCATACTGGAGTATGCAGCACCAGTTTGGAACCCACACCTGGTCCAGCACGTCAAGAAACTAAAGAGAGTAAAAAGGTTTCGAACAAAACTAGTCCCGGAGCAAAGGGGTGTGTCCTAAAAGGATAGGTTAATTGAAATCTGCTTAACGACACTGGAGGACAGGAGGGATAGGGGGACACATGATAACAAGTTATAAAATACTGAGAGAATTTGACAAGGTGGATAGGGATATGATGTTTCAGAGATGGGACACAGCAACAAAGGGTCACAATTGGAAGTTGAAAACTCAGATGAGTCACTGGGATGTTAGGAAGTATTTCTTCAAGTCATAGAGTTGTCAGTAAGTGGAACATTCTATAGAGTGATGTACTGGAGGTAGAATTCATACATAGCTTTATGAAGAGGTATAAGCTCATGGAGCATGGACCAGTGAAGAGTCGGGGCCAGGAGCTATGAATCGACCCCTGCAACCACAATTACGTTCGTACTCACACACACAGACACAAACATACACACACACACACGCACACACACACAAACACTGTAGAAGCCTAGAAAACGGCTGCCAACACGACCATTTGGGTGAAAAGTATCGTCTGCAATAGTGAAGATAAATACTACTGTATAGAGGTGAGTGAAGTGGTGTAGCTTGGCACTGGGGCACGGCGCGTGGGAGGAATAAACAATAGCCGCCGGCATGATGCTGCTCACCAGTGGCTTCAACATAGCAAGAGGTGGCTTTCTACGACGTGACTGAAGTTAGAAGCTTCATTTAGGGTACAGAAGCTACTGCAGAATTAGGTGACGACTTGCAGTCCCCGAAAACTGGTCAAGTTAAACTTCTTAATACTCACAGCCCGCGTCAGTGAATCCGGAAATTTATGTTGAACTGCATCAGTGCATGAAAGACTGAGGCAACAAATGCCCTTGGAAGGTCACAGAAGCATCAATGGAAGACGATGAATTGAGCCACTATTTTCGTGATGGTAAATACATTTGGTCCAGCCTGGCCCCAACCCCAGGAACACCTTGTTGGTGGTAATCCAAAGTGGAGTAAATAAACATGTCATCCAAGTTTCGCATTTATTATTTATATGACCGTCCGCAGCACCAGTGTGAGGAATGCCTATTTGTATAATGTATATTCAATAAATAATATTGAAAACACTCATCAACACCATTAGTTTTGGGGGACGAGCTGACTTAAGAGAGTAATTTCTTCATGGAAGGAGATTGGAACAAGGTGAGGTTATATCCTCATTAAAAGGTTTTGGTATAGAAAGGTCACTGAAACTTTTCGGACCGTGTGCACATGTATAATACCTGGAACAGGTAAGTTCGCCAAGACAGGTCCTGGTCCGTGTCTTCTCCATATGGTGACCCGGCAGTGGCTCCCGAAGGAGTGTCGGAGTTAGTGCAAGTGATGGATGTCCCGTATATTGTAGTAAGAGTCGCGCCTCTTACCACTGGGGTCCGGGGTTCGAGCCCTGGACGAACTAAAAAAAAAAAAAAAAAAATACTTCTCAACTGTAGCCCTGTGGAGAGACGCGCGACTCTCACCACTGGGGTCCGGGGGTGAGAGTGTTGGGAGGCGCGAATCAACCACTGGGGTCCGGGGTACAAGAACCGGACGAACTACTAAAAAAAAAAAAAATACATCCAAACTGTAGCCCAGTGGTATGAGGCGCGAATCAACCACTGGGGTCCGGGGTTCAAGAACCGGACGAACTACTAAAAAAAAAAATCCAAAATGTAGCCCAGTGGTATGAGGCGCGAATCAACTACTGGGGACGATAGAATAAAAAAAAATAATAAAAAAATATTAAAATTATTATAACTATCTATCTAACCCGTTTATTGCCTGGGGGGGGGAGGGTAGCTCCATGACAAGAGCACGGTGAGTCTTCTTGAGGTCAGGTGGAGTACCGTTTACAGCCCTATGGCTGGGGCAACTCTATAACAAGGGCACGGTGACACTGTTTCAGCCTAGTAACTGGGGTTCAGCACGTCTTTGGTTTAGGTGGTGTCTTCGGTCAGGTGTGTACAATAGTGAGTTGTCTCCAACTCAACAGAGTCAGTCGTCTGCTATCTTCCTCACTCATACAGAGCTTGTAGGGAGAAGCAGAGGTGCTGGTGCAGGGGCAGTCAGGGTTAATCTCTGGTATTTCAGGGCCGGTGTTCTCGCTGGTATAAGGCTATCAACTCTCTTCTCCATTGAACCATTCCTGGCACTCGGGCCGCAGCCCAGTGACTCGGTAAGTTCACTGGAGGTCTCTCTGCCTGCAATAGATGATGATGATGATAATACCCTCTTACATTGTAGAGGAGGAAAAGGAAGGGAGAAGGAGGAAGGACATGAAGGAATTTGTGAAGGAATGTAGATAGTTGAGGCCTGTCCAGACGATTGTGAGGACAGGAAGAATATAATTCAAGTACATACGTGCCAAATTTGGTCATTGTATATGTAAAACAGTGAGATTTTTTTTTGTCGTTAGGTCACGTTAAATAAATTTCAATTTGCGTCTTCTAAACGACTACAGTATATTTCACGGCTGATGAATCTCACGGCCAGGGTAGTACCAGTAAATTGTTAAGAAAAAATGAATTGTTAGAAACCGTACCATAACTTGAGAATGCCTCTTCTGATTGGCTTAAAATTTTAACCAATAGTTTGGTTTTCTGAATGGAAGGTTCGCGCTGTTGTTGGATGGTCTATGTTCCAATTTGACAGTTTTATTGAATAAATAGTGAAGTTCATTTATATTTAATAACGAAAGAATGCCTCTTCTTACCAGCTTTAAAACGTTAATGCGCTGAGTCAGCGCAAGCTTGAAATTTTACGGAAATCTTTAAAAAACTGAAATCGCTGGATTCAGATCAGTAACTGGAGAGTGAAATTCTCTCATCAGCTTCAAATTTCCATTATTATGGTCCATTGGTTTCCATGATATACACGTTAGAAAAATAAAAACAAATTCTTTATCCACTCTGAACACTGATATATATTTTCATATCCAAGTTAAACCAACGATAACCGTTGCTGAGGGACTCTTGGTTGTTAATGCACTCACACAAAAACATACAGTATGTACACGTATGCGTACGTACATATATACAAAAGCACACGTTGATATACATAAGGATACATACACATATATAGGCACATGCATATATGCTCACCAAGTATACATATGCACGTATACATAGGAACAAGAGTATATTTGTACATACAAACATTAATACATCCTGTGTCACAAATCTAATGCAGCTCTAAGACAAAGTAACAGAAGTGAGGCTGGAGAGAGACAGTGGAATAGATTGACTGCATTTTCTTGGAGTGTTGGAAGGCTTTTGATACAGAACTGCACAGGAGACTGGTGTAGAAGCTACAGGAGCGAGCAGGAAAAACAAGAGGAAAAGCGCATATCTAACAGGAAGGAAACAATGAGCGATAGTGTCGGAGTGAGTGACTGTGTCGAGTGGGGTTCCACAAGGATCAGTCCTAGGGTCAATGCTGCTTCTTGTTTACGTGAATGACATAACAGATGGGATAAAGTCAGAGGTTTTCCCTGTTTGCAGATGACGTGAAACTAATCAGGTGAATGCAAGTAGACGAGAACCAGGAAAGACTACGAAAAGGTTCTGGACAGGCTGCATGCCATGTCTGGAAAATTGCTCCTGGTGTTTAAACTCACCGACTGCAAAGTTATGAAGCCTGGGAAAGTTCAAAGAAGACTGCAGATGGAGTACATGCTCGGGGAGCAAACGCTATAATCCTCACTCAGATAGAAAGACCTTGGGTTGAGTATCATACAGAGCAAATCCGTTGAGGAACACATTAAACCAAACAATTGCTGCAACAAACGCATGTCCGGTAAATTTAGGAATAGCGTTTCAACATGTAAGTCTGGAGTCATTCACGACACTGTACACCGGGTACGTCAGGCCCATATTGAAGTACGCAGTACCAGTATACAACCCACACCTAGCCAAGAATATCAAGAATTTAGAGAAAGTGCGGAGGTTTGAAACAAGAATGGTCCAGGAGCTAAGGGATATGTCCTGTGAGGAGACGTTAAGGGAACTTAACCTGATGACACAGGAGGATTAGGGAAGATATGATAATCCACAAACACATCCTGAATCTACATATTCACATCATACATGTGTCCATGATTATCCCATGTCTACTCATACACAGACTATGTCAACTAGTATATATATCCCACGTAAACATGTGTTTATATTCCGCCAACCCATTTAAGACATATTTAGTTAAAATTTATATAAAAATGCAGAAAACGTGGGCTACATTTAGTGTACTGTTATTGTCTCTCTATAATATTTGCCTGTATATTTTCGCGTTAGAAACATGTACGGTTTTTAGGTAGTCTTATATCTGACCACATGCGACGTTAACCCAACGTGTCATTAATTATGACAACTTGCGACATCGTCCAAAATCAATTTAATTTTGTAATTTGTTGTTTCGTTTTTAATTCAGGTATATTCTGTTATTAACTTTTAGTTTCATCATAACTATTTTCACATCAATTTTACAGCCAGTGTCGTATTTTCTAACCTGTTTATAGAGTCGTATTAAACCTCCCCGGGGCCGCATGCTGCTCGCGGGTTGGTGATCTTTGATCGAAATTAAAGGCAACTCCATGAAAACACTTAGATTGTACCTTTATGGCAAGGGAAAGAATTAAATTCATGAAAATTTATATATGGCCAGGTCATAAATCTGTAGATTACCCTAACGTACATGAGCGAGAGTTACTAGAGGAAGGGGAAAAATAAACCAGCTGAAAAGCAGTTCATAGCCACAATTAGAAAACATTTTGTCAACATCCCTCTCTGATAACTCCGGGTAGCAGACTGGAGAGTTTTTCCTGAGGGATGTTGACAGAATGTTTTCTAATTGTGGCTATGAACTCTTACTTTTTACTAGTATCTCTTGCACAAGAAAGTTAAAAATCTCAAGAGGAAACCGGTTGTGATGTATGTGTAGGCACCCCATCCGCTGTCAATAACAACTTGGGTGATTCTATCAGCAAAAAAACTTAGTCTAATGCCAGTTTGCGAGAGGCTAAAGGCTTTCTGTACTGGTCATAGGTACAAGGTGACAGGAGAGTTCTAGTAAGATTTGATGGGAAGTGTTGGAGCTGAAAAGAAAGAGAAAG
This sequence comes from Cherax destructor, assembly GCA_009830355.1. NCBI lineage: Eukaryota > Metazoa > Arthropoda > Malacostraca > Decapoda > Parastacidae > Cherax > Cherax destructor. Next base: position 34,947 of record WNWK01012810.1, on the reverse strand, counting down.
GAAGGTTTGTGAATGCGTTCATTGTAGTAAGGGATTACAGTCGTTGAAACTATTCAAAATATACCCACGACTAATGATCAGTTATCTTTGCGATTCATCCTTAAATTTGTTTTCGTCGAAGACACTGATCACAATATCTAAAAAAACATATCGCCCGAACAGGGACTTGAACCCTGGACCCTTAGGTTAAAAGCCTAATGCTCTACCAACTGAGCTATCCGGGCTTCGATTTCTAATTAGTTAACAAACGCAAAAGAGTGGCGTGGGCGGGAACAGAGGAAGAAGTGCGTTTTAATATAAAAAATGTTCTGCTACCATGTTCTATATAATTATTACATTTTCCACCACACAAGAAGAGTTTCGTTTATCACGTAACAATTTCTTTAGCTTAACCTGACAGACTTCAGTAAGGTCATGATTAACGCTTAACGATATAGCCATCGTTTAACTGACATCGTCCAGCTCATTACCTGATGTACGACATCAATCCTTAGGTTAAAAAAAAAAATGAGACGAAAACATAGATAGGTTTTGTTCTCACCACGTAACTTATAAAGTCAGGTAGCAGCTTTATGCTAATCTATAACATTACTCTTCACTGTGCTTCACATTTCTCATTTTTTTACCTGATGATGACTGCATTATTCAAGAGGAGACAGCGTACTCGACGAGCATAAGTCTTGAGGGCCAAAATTTGAGTACATTTTCGGGAGACCGATTCTTTTCAGTATTGCTTCAGTAGGTTTGAAATCTTATAAGGTTTAGTCTAAACAAATCCTTAATTACTGCTATCACTATCGTTCAGAAGTGCCTGTACCGCATAAAAACTTCAGGGGAGTGCTGGAGAGGGTAATTGAGGGACGTTAAGGGAAAGAATTTTATTTAATACCTTTTTTTCAATCTGTTTCGATTTTCTTCTTTCCGGTGATATCCAGAAATGCACAACTTTGTTTTTTATGATGGCTAAGACTTAGCGATCATAAAAGTTTCTTCCTAAGAGATAATGTTTTTTTCCATAATTATCCTGCTATTCTTCAGTCGAAGTTTACGTACATAAAGTATGGTCTCTAGCGCTCAGAGGATTCGCATATTCTATTTTGGCTACATCAAATGCACTCATCTCTAGTCTTGTGCCTCATACATGCTGTCACAAAGATTCCCATCAACATCACCTCAGTCTTCTTCACGCATTTCTTTGATCCCCTGAATGGGTCTCAGTTCCTCTAGGCATATTCTTTGTGGATGAAATATTCAGCAAATATTCGCTTTGCTTCGATCGTGTTGCGTCTTCTGCTATTGCATTAAAAATTGCTTTGAAAAGTAGATGATCACGTAACACGAGGCAATGTAGAAGACAATGTCACTTCCTTGCTCATCCGGTTCCAGGCGCTGCTGCTCAGACTCCCAACCCACAACAACAGCCAACAAGCCCCATCCGGCAGGAACAGACTGCCACCAACGCTCCGGTCAAAACATCACAAAAGCGCCAGTCAAGTGCACCTTAGTCCAATGGAACAGTGCAAGAGTTGCCGTAAATACACGTTTGGTATCTTTATTTTCGAGTTGTCGTCTGCCCAGCAGGCTTCTTTAGTAGAAAAAGAGAGGTCGTTTAAATAATGTATAAAAAAAAAAAATAGAATGGGTGGAGAAAATTTAACAAGGGGACTAGTCATATGTTTCCGGTGTCTCCAGTTATTTGTTTTTTTATTTTTGGTGGATGTTTAGAAGCATATATTTAGAATGATATGTCAAGGTTTCAATAAGATCGGCCAACAAACAAAAAAAAAACATTACTGATTATGACATATGGCAGCAGGTACTTCCGGTCTGGCGGTATTAGCGGCGCTGGGGACACTCCCCACTCGTAGAATACGTCCTACCCGAATTTTGTGTGAAATCAATGAATGTAAGATAGCTTATCATCATGGCGAAAAAAAATACATTTGGTACGCCTTTGACACTCACCCAAATATCTGCCTTTTTACCCCATCAAAATAAAATTAACAAGTTTACATAATATATCGATACTAATTCCCATTCTAGTTCAGAAATGTAAAATACTTGGTAGATCGGATAACTTAGTAGCTCGGCACACTCAAAAGCCAGTGTATACATGCCTTGTGGTTCAGGAATCATGTCGGAGCTGCTGGTTCTTTCTCTTAGTTATTCAATACATTTAGCTTCATATGATCAATGACACTACTAAACCTGCAAAGTGAAGCATCTACTTCAACCACTCCCAAATCCAGATCGTTCCACTACCCTCACTGTATCCAGGTTCTTACCAGTAATTTCAAAATCCCCCTTCTAGGCCTTTTTCTCGTAGGCCTCGGTAGGTGGCTCTGTACTGAGTTAGTTTATGGACGTGATGACTTACCTCTCCCTCATTCCCTCGACAGCTGCCCCATGGTCAACACCTCCCTCCTGGTCTTATAATAATAATAATAATAATAGTAATAATAATAATAATAATAATAATAATGAGAATAATATTTAGTGAAGGGATTCAGGGAAACCAGGGGTTTGAGATATTGGCAGTTTGGAGGGATTTACTGAACTGTCGTATCTGAGAGCCTCTGCAAAGACAGTGATTATGTGTGAGTGAGGTGAAAGTGTTGAATGACGATGAAAGTATTTATTTTGGGGATTTTCTTTCTTTTTGGGTCACCCTGCCTCGGTGGGAGACGGCCGACGTGTTAAAAAAAATAATAATAACCATAACAATAATAATAATAAATAATAATAATAATAATAATAATAATAATAATAATAATAATAATTTTTATTTCTACAAGTACATGATATAACTTATACAGACTTAGCTGACATCAGTGACTTACTATATAGAAAGCTCCTGGTTATGCAAAGCAGTTTGGGCAACTTAGCTTTATCTTTTCCTCCAAGATGCGACCCACATCAGTTGTCTAAGACCCAGGTACCTATTTGTCCCTTGGTGAACAGGGATAACAGGTGTAAGGAAACATACATAATGTTTAAACTCCTACTGTGGATCGAACCGCGGATACTCAGGTGTAAGTTGAGTATACTACCAAGCGAGCAACGGGAGACTGTCATTGTTACACTCACTCCTGTTTGCCTGGTGTAACCCAGAGCCAATAAACCAATATCTTGTTTATGTGGGTTTACATTATTTTGCATTACTTCTGTCTCTCCAGCTACCACGACGACCTACCATGGACAAGGTGGATTGTCACATTCCGGCGGCTACCTCTAATTGATGGAGTACTCTTTCACGCTCCTTCTGTCTATTCCCTCTTAAATGTAGTCATTCCTTTTAAACTGTCTTCATATCAGCATACTTTATTGAGTCCACTAAGTATCTTTTACGTCGTAATCATGTCCGTACTAGTTCTCTCTTGCTGTTTGTTAGGTTTACTTCATATTTTTATATGACATTTCATTGCTTTTAGATTTGCTTCTAGTTTTATAACAAATTTAAAGGGATTATCTAGTTTCTTGACATGTTTTCTACAGCAAGGCTTCTATGCTGGTACAATACATAACAAGCTTGACTCCTTCATACACAAGGTAGTAGACACAGGCAGTTGAGCTGCTTGAATGTCATTCTAAAGGATGCCAAACGCCTATATGGCACCTTACTCATTCGGCTAGTGTGACCTATGAAATGCTTGTTATATGCCTTCATCTAGAAAATTTCCCTCATCTGATTTTTATAGTATCTGTTCCAATATTTGTGTTCCCTATCTTGTGTTCTCTTACCTTCATTTTCATTCTTGTTTTAGCTTTGAATAAAGTACACGAACCTCATGACAGCACTTTGTTCTAAGTCTTGCTCTCTGGTATTGATTCTCTTCATCTCCACTGCATGAATTTTCCTAATCCTTCCCTTCCTTGTATGTAAACGTGTGTGTGTGTGTTTGTGTACTCGCCTAGTTGTGGTTGCAGGGGTCGAGTCACAGCTCGTGGCCCCGCCTCTTCACTGGCCGCTACTGGGTCATTCTTCCTGCTTCATGAGCTTTATCATTCCTCTTCTTAAAGCTATGTATGGATCCTGCCACCACTGCATCACTTCCCAGATTATTCCACTTCCTGACAACTCTGTGACTGAAGAAATACTTCCTAACATCCCTGTGATTCATCTGAGTCTTCAACTTCCAACTGTGTCCCCTTGTTGCTGTGTCCCACCTCTGGAACATTCTGTCTCTGTCCACATTGTCGATTCCTCTCAGTATGTTATATGTCGTTATCATATCCCCCTATCTCTCCTGTCTTCCAGTGTCGTCAGGTTGATTTCCCTTAACCTCTCCTCGTAGGACATTCCTCTTAGATACGGGACTAGTCTTGTTGCAAACCTTTGCACTTTCTCTAGTTTATTTACGTGCTTGGCTAGGTGTGGGTTCCAAACTGGTGCTGCATACTCCAGTATGAGCCTAACGTACACAGTGTACAGGGTCCTGAACGATTCCTTATTAAGATGTCGGAATGCTACGGCTAAAGAAATACTTCCTAACATCTCATTGACTTATCTGAGCCTTCAACCTCCAATTGTGAACCTTTGTTTCTGTGCCCCACCTCTGGAACATCCTCTCTCTGTCCACCTTATCTATGCCTCTCAGTAATTTGTATGTCGTTATCATGTCTTCCCTAACTCTCCTGTACTTCAGCGTCGTCAGGCCGATTTCCCTTAACCTTTCTTCGTAGGACATTCCCCTTATCTCTGGAACTAGCCTTGTTGCAAACCTTTGCACTTTCTCTAATTCCTTGACGTGCTTGACCAGGTGTGGGTTTCAAACTGGTGCTGCATTCTCCAGTATGGGCCTGACGTACATGGTGTACAGAGTCTTGAACGATTACTTACTGAGATATCGGAACGCTACTCTCAGGTTTGCCAGTGTTTGTGTGTGTGTTCGTGTGTGTGCGTGTGTGTGTGTGTGTGTTAGGGTATACGACTTGTGTAGAGTGTGTATTTATACTCTGTAATTCTTGGTATTTTTTTTTTATAAATCCGAAAGTGAAAAAAATATACAGTATTGACTCACAGTTGTGTGACGTTTAATCCTTGACGAATTATATTTTTTGTTTAGGAAAATATAATTCCACTACTATAGTAAATAAAAAAAATGATGACTTTTTCTGTTACTTAATATAGTGTTAATTTATTTTCCTCGAGGTAAATAAGATTTATTCAGTGGAAATACATTATTATTTTCACTTTATTCACAGGGAAGTGCAAATCACAGAAATGCCTTTCAGCATCGTGGGAACGGGAGATAAATAGGGTTGATCCGAGAATTGGGAGGGTAGTTCCAATTCCCTGAAAATATAGCCTTTCACAAGCATCGATTCTGGGATAAGAATTCAATAGGATGCAAAACATTCCAAGTCAAATTGATCAGGGGGTTAAAAATTTCCAGTGATGAAACTGATGTCAGAGAAAGTAGGTTGACTTCCCCTGCGCTGTGGTCATGCATCTTCCTATCTTTGTGTCTCACCTATATTACCTAGTGGTGAATAGCCGCCTCTGCTTCTTACTCGTCTTGTGGGTCAGTAGGACTCAAAGACCGGGTGCCCCTCTTCACTCAGTAGCAGACACACACAGTGGGGAATTAATTGACTGTTGTGAATTTCATTCTTCAGAAGACCACTTCATGAACTTAAAGCAAATAACCCACACTTTATTTCAATCAAGATTTATTTTGAGGTTAAATTGCACCGGCTGGCTTTGATGCTCAGAATGAATGTTGCTGTGAGCTGAAGAATGACAGCGACCTTCCCACCATTAAAACAACCTTCCGGTAGGTAAGAAAGTTTTTTCGACATCGTTGAAATTCGCTTATACATCATAAATAACTCACTAATCCCAACAAAATATAAAATAAAAAAAACTCTCCGTAAGCCATGTGAGGCTCAATAGGTCACTTTGCCAAAAGAGAGGCAGTGACCTATTGAGGTCCTAACCCGTCGAGGTACAGTGGTACAAGGTACACATAGTTGACTGCAACATGGTGATTGCAACTAGTTTAGTGGTTTACTGTCAAATTATATATATATATATATATATATATATATATATATATATATATATATATATATATATATATATATATATATATATATATATATATATATATATATATATATATATATATTTTATATACATACATACATACATACATACATGGTCTGGTGGCTAAAACTCTCGCTTCACACGGCGAGGGCCTGGGTTCGATTCCCAGCCAGGGCAGAAACATTGGGCATGTTTCTTTACACCTGTTTTCTATGTTCCCCATCAGTAAAATGGGTACCTGGGTGTTAGTCGACTGGTGTGAGTCGCATCCTAGGACACTGACCTAATCTGCCCGAAATGCTCAGCATAACAAGGGACTTTCTATATAGTAGTATGTCACTGATATCAGCTAGGCCTGTATACCATGTACATGTACTTGTAGTAAATAAAGATATTATTATTATTATTATTATATGCAATAATTTCGTGAAAATCATTTTGAACCTAAGAATTTTTTTATTTTATTGTAGTTGTTTATTATTAAATTATTGGAAACTTATTTAAAATATATTTAGTTGGATTAGGCTAAATTAAATTGAACTTGTTGTAATAAGGTTAGGTAAGTTTTATAAGGTTCTTTTGGTACAAAATTATTAATTTTTACATTAGCATATATGCAAAAAAAATATATAACTTTAAACGTGTAAGAGAAAATTTTAGAAAGGCCTTAATTTTAAATGAGTTCTTGCTAATTGGCCAATATGGCAAGCCGACCAATATGGTCTACATGGTCTTAACAGTTCCAAAACCAAGGGCTGGCATCCAACTACAGCTGGATGCCCAGGCGAGAGAGAGAACCCCGATCACTAGCAGCCAACAATACTCACAACCCAGCAAACCACCCCAACGGGATCGCCATCTATCCTTCGAATAATGGCAAGCTCTTTGCATAGGACTATATCTGTGTGTCGACGCTGGCTGACACCTACATCCATCACAGTGTCGGGCGACAGGGAGGAGATGCTGATCACAGGGAGGAGTACAAGATCGGCAAGTACAGGGACATAAGCCAACAGTATCAATTTGTCCCAGTGGGATCAGAGACCTTCGGTTCATGGGAAAAAAATACCACACGTTTCCTTAAAGAACTGGGTTCCAGACTCATCGACACTACCAGGCACCCAAGATCAGCCACGTTCATGTTCCAGCGCCTCAGCGTGGCCATCCAGAGCAGAAATGCATGCTGCATACTGGGCTCGCTGGAGGAGATTCATATTCTTTGATATATTGTACCAATGTATTCATGTTCATGTTTGTGTTTTCTGTCAATGTATTCTGTCTTTTAATAAAGTACATATATAATATAAAATATACTGGGCGGTAGGAGAATAAATTATTAATACAGCTCCGGGGAGAACCTTGAGTTTTCCCTGAGGTACGTTTATTGTCTTCTCTGAGGATGAGGGTCCCCAGTAAAGTTATAGAGGTGGTACCTCCCTATATTATTCACACACACACACACACACACACTGGAAGTACCCACGGTGGGCCTAAAATCACAAAACCCCCACGCCAACCATACACTCTAACACCACACACACTCATCAGTCCCACTGCCCCCACCCCAGCAACCCAAAACACACCATCACAGCTACCCACCACCCCCACCACAAACTCCACCCCACCAACCCATACCCCAACCATACAATCCCCCCCACCCATGCTGCAACCCCTATGGGCACCCCACCCACACCCCCCTCAACCCACCAAGATCTCCCCAGGGACACAGTATTGGAAACAAGGTTGAAGGTTTGGTACACAAACGCGGATGGAATTACGAACAAGTATGAAGAGTGGAATGAAAGAATAGGTGAAGTGTCCCCAGACAGCATAGCTGTCACAGAAACCAAACTAAAGGAGACAGTATCAGATGCAATCTTCCCACAGGGATATCAGATCCTGAGGAAAGATAGAAGGAGCCGGGGGGGAGGAGGGGTCGCACTGCTTGTAAGGAACCGTTGGAAATTTGAGGAAATGGAAGGAATGGAGGTGTGTAGAGAAAGGGACTACATAGTAGGTACCATCCAGTCTGGGGAACACAAGATAATCATTGCAGTGATGTATAACCCACCACAGAACTGCAGGAGGCCAGGTGAGGAATATGATGAGAACAACAGAGCGATGGCGGACACTCTGGCGGAGGTGGCAAGAAAAGCGCACATGAGCAGAGCGAAGCTACTGATCATGGGCGATTTCAACCACAGGGAGATCGACTGGGAGAACCAATAACCACGTGGGGGTCCAGAAACTTGGAGAGCCAAGATGATGGATGCGGTACTAGAAAACCTGATGCACCAACATGTCAGGGACACGACCAGAGTGAGAGGAGAAGATGAACCAGCAAGACTGGACCTTGTATTCACCCTGAACAGCTCAGATATTGAAGACATAACACACGAGAGCCCCCTGGGAGCCAGTGACCATATGGTGCTGAGCTTTGAGTACATTGTAGATCTACAGGTGGAGAGGGAAAACGGTACTGAAAGAGACAAACCAGATTTTAAAAGAGGAAACTACACAGGCATGAGGAATTTCCTGCAGGAGGTTCAGTGGGAAAGGGAAATGGATGGACAGACAATAAATGAAATGATGGAATATGTAGGGTCAAAGTGCAAGGAGGCAGAGGAACGGTTTATACCCAGAGGAAAAAGATTAAACGGGAAAGCCAGAAAGAGCCCCTGGTTTACCCAAAGGTGCAGGGAGGCAAAGACTCAGAGTGTCAGAGAATGGAAAAGGTACAGAAGGCAAAGAACCCAAGTAAACAAGAGAGTAGTAGAAGAGCTAGAAACGAGTATGCACAGGTACGGAGGAGGCCCAGAAACAGTACGAAAACGACATAGCATCGAAAGTTAAGTCCGACCCGAAGCTCATGTACAGTCACATCAGAAGGAAGACAACAGTTAAAGACCAGGTGATAAGGCTGAGGAGAGAAGATGGGGAACTCACAAGCAATGATCAAGAGGTATGTGAGGAGCTCAACTTGAGGTTTAAGGAAGTATTCACAGTGGAGGAAGGAAGGCAGCTGGGTAGACAGGATAGGGTGCATCACCAACAAGGGATGTACCAAGTGCTAGATGGCATACACACAACTGAGGAGGAGGTGAAGCAGTTACTCAGTGACCTTGATACCTCAAAGGCGATGGGTCCGGACAATATCTCCCCGTGGATTCTTCGGGAAGGAGCTGAGGTACTGAGTGTGCCACTTACCATAATATTCAACACATCCCTTGAAAATGGGCAGATACCTGAGGTATGGAAGAAGGCCAATGTAGTCCCCATCTTTAAAAAAGGAGACAGAAAAAGGCACTAAACTATAGACCGGTGTCACTTACATGTATAGTGTGCAAAGTCCTGAGAAAATCATCAGGAAAAGAATGGTGGAGCACCTCGAGCTGAACAGGATAATAAACACCAGACAGCACGGATTCCGGGAAGGCAAATCCTGTGTAACAAATCTCCTAGAGTTCTATGATAAAGTAACAGAGGTAAGGCAAGAGAGAGAAGGGTGGGTTGATTGCATTTTCCTGGACTGCAGGAAGGCCTTCGACACAGTTCCTCACATGAGATTAGTAAAGAAGTTGGAAGAACAAGCATGTATAACAGGAAGGGCACTGGAATGGATCAGGGAATACCTCACAGGGAGGCAGCAACAGGTCATGGTGCGTGATGAGGTATCACAGTGGGCGCCTGTGACGAGCGGCGTACCGCAGGGGTCAGTCCTAGGACCAGTGTTATTCTTGGTATATGTAAACGACATGACGGATGGGATAGACTCAGAAGTGTCTCTGTTCGCAGATGATGTGAAATTAATGAGGAGAATCACATCGGAAGAGGACCAAGCAGGACTTCAAACAGACCTGGACAAGCTTGACATCTGGTCTAGCAACTGGCTTCTTGAATTCAATCCCACCAAATGCAAAGTCATGAAGATCGGAGAAGGACAGAGAAGACCGCTGACAGAGTACAGGCTAGGTGGAAAGGGCTACAAACCTCGGCAAAGGAGAAAGACCTTGGGGTGAGTATAACGCCAAGTACGTCTCCGGAGGCACACATCAACCAGATAACTGCGGCAGCATATGGGCGACTGGCAAACCTAAGATTAGCGTTCCGTTACCTAAACAAGGAATCGTTCAAGACACTGTACACCGTGTACGTCAGGCCCATACTAGAATATGCAGCACCAGTCTGGAACCCACACCTGGTCAAGCACGTAAAGAAACTAGAGAAAGTGCAAAGGTTTGCGACAAGGCTAGTTCCACAACTCAGGGGTCTGTCCTATGAAGAAAGGTTGAGGGAAATAGGACTAACAACACTGGAGGAAAGAAGGGTCAGAGGAGACATGATAACGACATACAAAATACTGCGGGGAATCGACAAGGTAGACAGGGACAGGATGTTCCAGAGAGGGAACACAGAAACAAGGGGACACAACTGGAAGCTGAAGACTCAGATGAGTCAAAGGGATGTTAGGAAGCATTTCTTCAGCCACAGAGTAGTCAGGAAGTGGAATAGTCTAGAGAAAGATATAGTGGAGGCAGGAACCATACATAGTTTTAAGACGAGGTATGATAAAGCTCATGGAGCAGGGAGAGCAGAGACCCAGTAGCGGACAGCGAAGAGGCGGGGCCAGGAGCTGAGTCTCGACCCCTGCAACCACAATTAGGTGAGTACAATTAGGTGAGTACACACACACACACACACACACACACACACACACACACACACACACACACACACACACACACACACACATACACACACACACACACACACACACACAAACACACACACACACACACACACACACACACACACACACACACACGCACACACAGGTGGCCTAGTGGTAAAGCTCTCGCTTCACGCACGAAGGGGCCGGGTTCTATTCCCGGTGGGGCAGAAACATTTCGAAGTGTTTCCTTACACACACACACACACACATACATACAACAGGCCTAGTGTCAAATCGACATGTGCCTAGGACAAAATGGTAACTAACACACAGGAAGGCAACAGCGAGCCATGGTACGCGACGAGGTGTCAGAGTGGGCGCCGGTGATAAGCGGAGTTCCACAAAGGTCGGGTATAGGACCGCAAGGCTACAAAGGGATCTGACAGGCTGCAAGCGTGGTCCAGCAACTGGCTCCTAGAGTTTAACCCCACAAAGTGCAAAGTCATGAAGATCGTGTAAGGGCAAAGAAGACCGCAGACAGAATACAGTCTAGGGGGCGAAAGGTTACAGACCTCACTCCAGGAAAAGGATCTTGGGGTGAGCATAATACCGAGCACATCTCCTGAAGCGTACATCAACCAAATAACTGCTGCAGCATATGGGCGACTGGCAAAATTAAGAACAGCGTTCCAACACCTCAGTAAGGAATTGTTCAGGACTCTGTCCACAGTGTACATCAGGCCCATACTGGACTATGCAGCACCAGTTTGGAACCCACACCTGATCAAGAACGTGAAGAAATTAAAGTGCAAAGGATTGAAACGAGACTAGTCCAGGAGCTAAGGATTATGTCCTACGAGGAGAAGTTAAGGGAAATCGACCTGACAACACTGGGAAGAGAGGGGAGACATTATATCATATCTGTCTACGACAGATATGATATAATATCCTTATTTTCATATCTGTCGTAGACAGATATGAAGACTTAGCATTTCACGTTAGTAAATTATTAATTGTTGTCTCTTACTCCCATATATAAGACATCCTTAACTTTCCATATCTTTTCTTCATCTCCAACAACTGTCAAACCCAAACAGAACATTTCTTTCACAGTGACTCACCTTTGATCAGTTTCGACTGATAAATTATCGCAGACTTTCCTGACACCAGGTATTTTTGTTGGTAGAAATACCAAGGATGTTGTTGTCAGCAGCCAGGTTTACAACACTTTCATCACAGCTGGTTTCTTCTTGAAAACTTCTTCCGGTGATTCTTCAGTATTTCTGATATCTCACGTCAGTAATTTGAAGACTTTTGGGCCACGGATGAAAGCAATGTTTTCTATTTTTAGCCAGACACCTCTGTTTTTCACAGATTTTATTCTACACTTCCTACAGTATCTCTCACTCAAATAAGTTACGGAAGACTACAGATTTAAGACATGACCTTAAATATACAATTTGAAGAATCTCTTTCTTTCTCTTTCCAAACGGGAACATTTGAATTACTTGAATGAGTTACTAGTATTTTTTTTATATGCGATTAACATGCAGCGGCCTGAGAGCCGCGGTATGGCTGGCGCGTTGCAGCTGTAAAATTGCCTATAAAATTAACATGACAACAGTTTTAATATAATTATAAGTTGGAATGAACTATCCGTCTAAATTCATAATGTGATTAAAAATAACTTTGCATCAATATTTACAATTATATAAAACCTTTGATGCCCGGCAGGTTTGTCGTAAATTCACATGATCACATCATGTTGCCACTTTCCACCTGTCCAGAATAATCACATGGATCTGTCTGCTTTGTTTTAGATCTTCATATATGTTAGTGTTAAATATATATAGATAAGAGTTATGAAGCAAGACACATGTACTGAGGCACAGTGAACACGGAGAAGGAAATCCCAGTGTTATTGGGGGAAAATCTGAAGACAATAATGAAAGTATTATTGTTCTCATAATTCTTCTCAGGCTACTTTCAAACAGATGGCTGCAACAAAACTCTACTTCAAAGGAAGCAAAAATTTGACAGTAATGCCTTACCTTCAGTGAAAGGTAGATTAATGATTTTATTCAACGACAAAAAGACTTGCCTAATATGCAGTAAATGAGTGACCATTTTTAAGGAGTTCAATAGTAAAAAAGCATTATGAATCACACCAAATGACCTATTCATTGTTTCTTGGAAAAGGACGAACACAATAGATCAGTTCCACAAAATATTAATGGTTTATCACCAAGATTCTTTAAAAGCCAATATAGTGAAAATGTACCTGCAGCAACCTTGAAGTAATTGTAACTGAAGTTAAATGTAATGAATTACAATATTTTTAGTAACTGTAATTATAATCGAAATTGAAAAAAAATATAATTGTAATCGACTGCTATAAAGCTGATATCTGCTTAAAATACTTCATAAAATTGAGCTCTACCTTTCCCCGATCATACATTGTTCAGCTGTAGTTAATTAAGACTCGCCCATTGAAGAACTAGAACAAGTTTTGAAAAAATATGCACAAGAGGATTGTGTACCATTCGACATAGATCCTTAGACTATCGGAAGGAATCATGCCCAAAGATGCTCCCTCTGAAGAAACCAGCAGTATGACCAGTGTGGGTTTAGCGTTTATTTTGTATTATATTAATAATAATAATCTGAAGAAACGAACAATAGAAAGGATGGGTTTCACAACCACGTCAGCACCACCAGGCGAATTTCGTCTGGCAAAGTGTGCAACATAAATTTATGAAAACCTTCTATGACTGAACCTTAAAAAAGTGCAATCTGTGAAAATGGATGAAAATTGTATAACTGTTGTGCACCATTTATATTTGTATTATTTTACACGTTGTGAAAAAACTCATTTGCAATTCTCCGCAACATTTCTCTAAATTGTGTTTGGCATCTAGATGCCAAACAAAATACGGAAGAAGACAAAATAACACATTTAAATGTTTCTCATTGTAACTAGTTGAGAATAAAGATATTCCAGACACTGCTTTTCTTCAGTTTTTTTTTTCAATGGGGCAAAGATGCTAATTTTTAAATTATGGAGGAGTTGTGTGCTCTGCAAAATGTGAAAGATTCATAATGTTGAATAAATCTGATGTCAAGGTTAACTGAGACAAACTACTAAGAAATGTGACAACAGATGGCGCAGTGAGCTTGGATGAAAGTAAAGCTGTTGCAGTTGCAAGACACATATGCATCATAAATGAATGCTGAACTTCTTATGTAATTACAAGCAACACAAATATAGGAGGGGGCCCTCATATACAGCACTTTTTTCTGTTTTTCATGGGTTCGTTGGCTTTCAGTTGAGCCATTATGAGCAATGGCTCAATTTGAAGCCAAAAAAAAACGTGAACTACCAAGAACATGATGCTTTAGAGTCAACATATCATTAGTAAATCCAGCATATCACATACACTGTCAACACTTCACGATATAGTCAGCACATCACAAGTACACTCAAAACATTACATGTATAATGAACACATCACAAGTACAGTCAGTACATTATAACACCTCACAAGTACAGTCAGAACATTATATATCACAAGTGCAATAAATTCAGCACATGATACAAACAATCAGCACATAACAAATACAATCATCACATCATTAGTACAGTCAGCAATTACCAAGTACATTCAGCACATCACAAGTCCAGTCAGTACATTACACAAGTACAAGGAGTAGCTTAAGCCGTAGTCACCACCATAGTCACCACCATAATTACCACCATAGTCACCACACCACAAGTATGGGCAGCTCATCATAGGTAAAGTCAGCATATTACAAGTGCACATCCAACACATCACAATATAGTCAGCTCGACAGTCAGCATACCGTCAGTACAGTCAGCACATCAAAAGTACAATTTGAACATCACAAGAACAGTTTGTTCATCCCAAGTACAGTGTGCACATCGCAAGTACAGAGTGCACATCGCAAGCACAGTGTGTACATCACAAGTACAGTGTGCACATCACACGTACAGTGTGCACATCGCAAGTACAGAGTGCACATCTTAATTACAGTGTGTGCATCACAAGTACAGTGTGCACATCGCAAGTACAGAGTGCATATCTTAATTACAGTGTGCGCATCACAAGTACAGTGTGCACATCACAAGTACACTGTGCACATCACAAGTACAGTGTGCACATCACAAGTACAGTGTGCACAAGTACACTGTGCACATCACAAGTACAGTGTGCACATCACAAGAACAGTATACACATCCTACAGTCATCAAGCCTAGAAGATAAAGAATAAGTTAGGTGTACTGTATAGTACAGACCCAAACAACCAGGCATTACAAGTGTTGAATACTGGAGTGAAGGGAATGCAGCAGCAGCAGCACCAGCAGAAGCAGCAGCAGCAGCAGCAGCACCAGCAGCACCACCAGCAGCAGCAGCAGCAGCAGCAGCAGACGCAGCACCAGCAGCACCAGCAGCAGCAGCATCAGCAGCACCAGCACCATCACCAGCAGCACCATCACCAGCAGCAGCATCAGCAGCATCAGCAACATCAGCAGCACCAGCACCAGCAGCACCAGCATCAGCAGCATCTCAGCAGCACCAGCACCAGCAGCACCAGCACCAGCAGCACCAGCACCAGCAGCACCATCACCAGCACAAGCACCAGCAGCACCAGCAGCACCAGTACCAGCACCAGCAGCACCAGCACCAGCAGCACCAGCACCAGCAGCACCAGCACCAGCCACACCACCAGCACCACTAGCACTAGCACCAGCAGCACCAGCATCACCAGCACCAGCACTAGCAGCAGCAGCAGCAGCAGCAGCAGCACCAGCACCAGCAGCACCAGCAGCAGACGCAGCACCAGCAGCACCAGCAGCAGCAGCATCAGCAGCACCAGCACCATCACCAGCAGCACCAGCAGCACCAGCACCAGCAGCACCACCAGCACCAGCAGCACTAGCACCACCAGCACCAGCACCACCAGCACCACTAGCACCAGCACTAGCAGCAGCACCAGCAGCACCAGCAGCACCAGCACCAGCAGCACCAGCAGCAGCACCAGCAGCACCAGCAGCACCAGCATCAGCAGCACCAGCAGCACCAGCAGCAGCACCAGCAGCACCAGCACCAGCATCAGCAGCATCAGCAGCACCAGCACCAGCAGCACCAGCACCAGCAGAACCAGCACCAGCAGCACCAGCACCAGCAGCACCAGCACCAGCAGCACCAGCAGCACCACTAACACCAGCACCAGCAGCACCAGCACCATCAGCACCATCAGCACCACCAGCACCAGCACCAACAGCAGCAGCACCAGCACTAGCAGCAGCAGCAGCAGCACCAGCACCAGCAGCACCAGCACTAGCAGCAGCAGCAGTAGCACCAGCACTAGCAGCAGCAGCACCCGCACCAGCACCACCAGTACCAGCAGCACCACCAGCACCACCAGCACCCACACCACCAGCACCAGTACCAGCAGCACCACCAGTACCAGCAGCACCACCAGCACCAGCAGCAGCACCACCAGCACCAGCAGCAGCACCAGTACCAGCTGTCAAGGTTCTGACGTCCAATAAGCTTACAATATATAAAATAACTAACTTTGAAAGGATTACATAAAAAACACTGTAAAAAAATATTTAAATATATACGTGGAACACATTTATAAAATTCTAATAATCTGAAAATACAAGAAGACAATAAATAGAATTAGGGTGAGTATTTTTCCGTGTAAATTCCCTCAGAATTACTTTAATCCAAATCTTAGAAATTAAATTATCCTTCACCCGTGGTGAACAGGAGACACAAAGTCTAATGACCATCACATAGGAGATAGTCTTTCATCCTACTAAATCAGCTGTTATAAACACCTGGGTCAGGACACTCATGTTTCCTTACGAAAAAGAGGCAGCAGGATGCCTTTTTAATTTCTGTAGCGACAATGACGATCACTGATTTATTTAGGATGTGTGCGGTACAGATACATACATATCTTTATACCAAGGGCAAATTAAAGTAAACTAATAAATTGTTTGCACGTAATATCACAGGGTGAGAATCCGGCATTTTGGTGCTGAAGTCTGTGCTGTTGACGTTGTGTTACCTCTCATGGATTACAAACAAGCCCTGATTTATGTTTGATACTGTACTTTACTAATACTGTTACTGCTACTACTAATACTAGCAATACTACTACTACTACTTCTACTAATATAACAACTCCTACTACTACTATTACAGTAGTGGTCATATTAATTGGGACAGTGATGAAATAAGACATTTATTTGGAAAGTTAATATTTATTTGAAAAATACACGGCAATGATATAACAGATGACTGATTCAATAAGAGATATGCTTATCCTTTGCTTTTATGATAATTTCTACACGCTTTGGTATAGAATCGACCAGGTTGAACACAAGTTCTTCCTCGTGGTATCAGGTCCTAATAGCAGCAGCAATTTGCTTCTCCACTGTTGAACAGTCCATAGATTTTCAGTTGGGTTGAGATAAGGAGAGTTTCCAGGCCAGTATAGAATGTTTAACCCACCCTCTTCGAAGAATGTCAGTATTATTCTGGAAGTGTGGCATGGCGCAAGATCCTGCTGGAAGATGCCTTCTCCATCAGGTATGTCTCTATCCACAATGGGAAGCAAATGCGTTACCAGGATTGCCTTGTATATGTCACTGTTCATCGTTCTCTCAACAATAACTAACCATCCTGGGCCTTTAGCAGTAATCTACCCCAACACATCATCTTAGGTGGGTGTTTTGGCGCTTGTTGTATATGACAATCCCGAAGAGGGTTTGCCTTTGCTCCGTCTCACTACCACTGATCTGTACCACATGTACTTCAAAATGCACCTTATCTGAAAATATAACTATTCTCCATTCATCTGTCGTCCATCCCTTATGATCGAGTGCCCACCGTAGCCGTTTTTTTTAATAGCAGCAGCAGCTAATAATTGTTTCTTTACCGACTTACTGGCAGTTCTGCGAACTTCAAGGAGCCAAATCTCTCTGTATATCTTTGCTGTTTTTTTGGGGATAATTCACACTATTTCTTATGATAACCTTGTCATCGTGAGGTGTTGTCTTGAGTTTTCGTCCACATCCTCCTTGACACAGCGTTCCAGTCACCAGTGTCGTCAGCAATCATTAGAAGCCGACCAACAACAGTTAACTTTGCTAGGCTCAATTTTTCGGCGATCTGACTGATACTCATATCAGCATGTTTTCAAAGAGCTGCAATATTTGTACGTTTCCTAAGTGTAACATCCATCATGAATTTCAGCATTTATCATGAAATGAAGGAGAAATTTGACAAAACCACAAAATCATTCTGAACCAAACGAAAATATATAATTCATTGTGTTTGCTTATTATTAAATTATTGTAAACTTATCTAAAATATATTTAGTTGAAATAGGGTAAATTAAATTGCGCTTGTTATAATAAGGTTTGGTAAGTTTTCTAAGGTTCTTATGGTACAAAATTATTTATTTTTACATTAACATAAATGAAAAAAATATATCTTTAAACGTATATGAGAATTTTTTTGGAAGGACTTAATTTTAAATGAGTTTTGCTAATTAACCAGGTTTACCTATTCGGCACGACATATATATATATATATATATATATATATATATATATATATATATATATATATATATATATATATATATATATATATATATATATACATATATATATATATATATATATATATATATATATATATATATATATATATATATATATATATATATATATATATATATATATATATATATATATATATATATATATATATATATATATATATATATATATATATACACACATTTTTTTCCAACAAGTCGGCCGTCTCCCACCGAGGCAGGGTGACCCAAAAGAAAGGAAATCCCAAAAGAAAATACTTTCATCATCATTCATCACATTCACCACACTCATACATAATCACTGTCTTTGCAGAGGAGCTCAGATACGACAGCTGAGAATAGTCACTCCCAGCTGTCACTATCCCATACCCCTCCTTTAAAGTGCAGGCATTGTACTTCCCATTTCCAGGACTCAAGTCCAACTATATCAATTAACTGGTTTCCCTGAATCCCTTCACAAAATGTTACCCTGCTCACACTCCAACAGATAGTCATGTCCCAAAACCATTCGTCTCCATTCACTCCTATCTAACACGCTCACACATGCTTGCTGGAAGTCCAAGCCCCTCGCCCACAAAACCTCCTTTACCCCTCCCTTCAACCTCTTCTAGGACGACCCTACCCCGCTATCCTTCCCTACAGATATATATATATATATATATATATATATATATATATATATATATATATATATATATATATATATATATATATATATACATGTATATATATACATATATATATATATATATATATATATATATATATATATATATATATATATATATATATATATATATATATATATATCTGTAGAAAAGAAGAAAATTTAAAGTGAATATAGGAAAGAGTAAGGTGATGAGGATAACAAAAAGATTAGGTGATGAAAGATTGGATATAAGATTGGAGGGAGAGCGTATGGAGGAGGTGAATGTATTCAGATATTTGGGAGTGGACATGTCAGCAGATGGGTCTATGAAGGATGAGGTGAATCATAGAATTGATGAGGGAAAAAGGGTGAGTGGAGCACTTCGGAGTCTGTGGAGACAAAGAACTTTGTCCATGGAAGTAAAGAAGGGAATGTATGAGAGTATAGTTATACCAACACTCTTATATGGGTGTGAAGCATGGGTGATGAATGTTGCAACGAGAAGGCTGGAGGCAGTGGAGATGTCATGTCTGAGGTCAATGTGTGGTGTGAATATAATGCAGAGAATTCGGAGTTTGGAAATTAGGAGGAGGTGCGGGATTACCAAAACTATTATCCAGAGTGCTGAGGAGGGGTTGTTGAGGTAGTTCGGACATGTAGAGAGAATGGAACGAGACAGAATAACTTCGAGAGTGTATAAATCTGTAGTGGAGGGAAGGCGGGGTAGGGGTCAGCCTAGGAAAGGATGGAGGGGGTAAAAGGAAGTTTTGTGTGCGAGGGCTTGGACTTCCAGCAAGCATGTGTGAGCGTATTTGATAGGAGTGAATGGAAACATATGGTTTTTAATACTTGACGTGCTGTTGGAGTGTGAGCAAAGTAACATTTATGAAGGGATTCAGGGAAACCGGCAGGCCGGACTTGAGTCCTGGAGATGGGAAGTACAATGTCTGCACTCTGAAGGAGGGGTGTTAATGTTGCAGTTTTATAACTGTAGTGTAAAGCACCCTCTGGCAAGACAGTGATGGAGTGAATGATGATGAAAGTTTTATTTTCAGGCCACCCTGCCTTGGTGGGAATCGGCCGATGTGTTAATATAATATATATATATATATATATATATATATATATATATATATATATATATATATATATATATATATATATATATATATATATATATATATACTATATATAAATATGTCGTGCCGATTAGGTAAAACTGGTCAATTAGCAAGAACTCATCTAAAATTAAGTCCTTTCTAAAATTTTCTCTTATGCGTTTAAAGATATATTTTTTCATTTATGTTAATGTAAGAATTTATAATTTTGTACCAATAGAAACTTTGAAAACCTACCTAACCTTATTACAACAAGCGCAATTTAATTTAGCCTAACCCAACTAAATATATTTTAGATACGTTAACATTAATTTAATAATAAACAAACACAATGAAATATATTTTTTTCGTTATGTTCAGAAGGATTTTGGCGAAATTATTGCATACACAAATTTTCACTTGTCTTATATGGCAAGAAGAGCGTTGCTATTTAAGCGAAAATCGCAAGTTTTACCTAATCGGCACGACATACATATATATATATATATATATATATATATATATATATATATATATATATATATATATTTATATATATGTCGTGCCGAATAGGTAAACCTAGTTAATTAGCAAAAACTTATTTAAAATTAAGTTCTTCCTAAAATTTTCACATATACGTTTAAAGATATATTTTTTTCATTTATGTTAATGTAAGATAATTACGAGCACTCCGGAAATCGTACAATTATGTAAGTATAATATTGTAAGTTTTTTTTTGGGGTTCTGAAATGGACTAACCTACTTGACATTATTTCTTAAGGGAGTAAATTCGTTCGGTAATGACACTTGAGCAGGCTTCTGGAATGAATTTTGCTCGTTACTCGGGGGTCCACTGTATATACAAATATACATATTATAATATAATATAATTTGAAACAGTGGACACTTGAAAAAAATTGTAGGTAATACTAGAGCACGTTGCGCATTCATCTAGATCAGCGGTTCTTAATCAGTGGGAAGGTTTGCTGTTGTGAACCCAGAGCAAAAATGTGGAATATCCTTAACGTGTATTTGTATGTCCTTAAACAGTCTTTTGACCAGCTAAAAATAAAGTTAAGAGTGAAAACTTACTTCTCAATTTTTCTTTTGAAACAAAGAAGACGGAGGGGGGAGGGGAGATGAGGAGCAACTAACATGAGGGGTAGAGCAGCCCAAAATAGTTCAAGAACCACTGATCCTGACCTATGTCTGTCATTCTGTGTGAAGTATAATTTACATGCCCCTCTCTCTGGTTTCTAGGGCAATGGAACGATGAATGATTGAACCTCACAGAATCTATAGGCACTTCAGATATTTGGCCTTTCTTTACTTTTGACGTTATCTCTCCCTGTTTCACATCTTCCAAAAATGTGGATTTGGATGCTCTTATTAGCAGGTCTTGTTTTGAAGAAGATGACACGTAATGTTTGACCTCTTACAGAAGCATGGTGTTCTCTTAAAAGCAGATGAGGATCCAAGTTTTTCAGATAGCAACGTCAAGAGCAATGTCAAAGAGTTTCCATGTACCATCCTCTGGCCCTCATAGGTACTGATGAGTATGTCACTCTTGTCAATGCCTCTCATGGTTTAGTTGTAAGTTTTGATGATTTTGGGGCAGGAAACTTTCACTTTCTTCACGAAAGTCTTGTCATACCTGATATATATGCTAATGAGATATATGCTAATGAGGGTGAATACCAGCGTCGGAAAATAGCATAATGAATACCTACCTATAATTACACTTACAGGACAAGACTCCATCACCTAATGAAGTCTTGGCTTGGTGGAATTGATGGTTCGTCTTTTTCACTATTGTGTTATTCATCTCCTTAGTTTTTTTTTTTTTTGTAGCAATAGATTACGAGTTCTGTTTTACCTTGCTCTAGCGACACATCTGAACTTGTACTGGTAAAGAGGAATTCGTTATAAATAGCTTACTTTTCTAGTTCCAGCAGTTCTTTTTATCAAAGAAATTATAATTTTAAACCTCTTAGTTATTACATTCTTTCTTCTACTACTCTGCACCTCTCCTTCCGACAGTATATAAGTCTCCACACTGCCGCTTGATCTCCACATTGTTTCAGACTGTGGCACAGAACTCTTCTCCAGGCTGAGGGATTGACAACCTCAAATCAAGGGTGATGGACTGATTACATCGTCTTCACATCTCTACTGTCCCTGCCTACTTTCTGTACTCGACTGAAGAAGCCTACTGTGTAGGCGAAACGTTTCGGAATAAAGTTGCCTATATGTATACAATCTTGACATTCACATTGCAATAAAATTCTCCATATCCTCTAAGAATTATAAACCGTATGCAGTAAATACTGTGGCTCCCTGGGTACATGATTATTTCGTGGATAAAGTCATCAGTACTTGCTCTTCAGAAAAGCTTGTAGCCTATTTGTCTGGGTTACTCTTGAACTTAGTGAACGAAAAATAAAATGACACTAAGTGTAAATGACCATGAAAAAGTTTCAAGAAGTGTTAACCAAATGATTAAAATTTACAAAAATACCGATTTTTTAAAATTAAAATGCCTGCTATTTTGCAGTTAAAAACCTAAAGTACAAATACGTATAGTATTGGTAAATTAGACACATATGCAACACTTGGATATCTTTATTGAGGAAACGTTTCGCCACACAGTGGCTTCATCAGTCCATACAAAGGAGAATCGTGAAGAACAGGAGGAGTGTGAGGTTGTCAGTCCCTCAATCTTGAGTCGATGTTGTCAGTCCATCAATCTTGAATAGAATAACAGCATATGAGCAGAACAAATGTGACACCTCCTACAACTGCTGCACCTCTCCTGTCTACAGTATATAAGCTCCCTCTGCTCATATGCTGTTATTCTATTCAAGATTGATGGACTAACAACATCGACTCAAGATTGAGGGACTGACAACCTCACACTCCTCCTGTTCTTCACGATTCTCCTTTGTATGGACTGATGAAGCCACTGTGTGGCGAAACGTTTCCTCAATAAAGATATCCAAGTGTTGCATATGTGTCTAATTTACCAACTCGTCGGTTCTCTGAACCATTCATTCACGTATAGTATTGAATACCTAAAATTCAGTTATTTACCAAAAAAAAAAAAAGTTATATAGAATTTAAATAACTTTTTTTTTCCATGGTTGTTGTTCCATATCAACTCGACTGTCCATTTTCTCTCGTCCAGTATGAAGATAATTGCCGATGCAAGAACTCTGTGTCAACATCTTTATGTTTGACCTCCACTTCGAGGTCTCTATCATCTTGGTTGGGTTTTCTTGCTCTTGTTCATGTTGTTGCTTTAAACGTTTTCTATATACATACATCTGTAAAAAAAATTATGCAATAACCATCAGCAGTCATTTGCTTAAATCATTAACGGAATGTATTTTTCACTCTTATCAAAAATATCCGCACATTATGTTAAATTAATCATTGAATGTAAAAAAAATATTTTTGGAACTTCTATTGAGAAAATATAAATTTAGTGGAAATTGTCTTCAGTATTATGGAAAAGGACAACTTGTGTTCAGTTCAGGACATTTATTAAAGGAAACGTTTCACCACGAGCGGCTTCTCCATTAGGACTGAAGAAGCCGCTTGTGGCGAACTATTTTCTCTAATAAATGTCCTGAACTGTACACTTTTTCCCAGTTTGTCGGTATAACCATACCATTAACAAAATGCACATTGTTATTTTAATGTAATTGCAAAGACCCTGATAGCGGCCTTCGTGGATAAATGTATATTGATCTAAAGACCCCGAATGGGCCATTTATACTTACCCAAATGTCGCTTCCGTAGTTCCGTCTGCGGTGTGTTTTGTTCTGACACAATTTGCTTCAAATTCCTTTAGTTTTTCCTAATTTTGCTTATATCAGCACTTAGCAATTCGACACACACACACACACACACACACACACACACACACAGAAGGGCTTCCAGAAAGGAAGAGAGGTAGGGTACACCATCAAGTGCTGGACACAATACACACAACTGAGGAGGAAGTGAAGAGGCTACTACGCGAGCTGGATACCTCAAAGGCGATTGGGCCGGATAACATCTCTCCATGGGTCCTGAGAGAAGGAGCAGAGGAGCTATGTGTACCCCAAACAACAATCTTCAACACGTCTATCGAAACAGGGCAACTACCTGAGGTATGGAAGACAGCAAATGTAGTTCCAATCTTTAAAAAAGGAGACAGGAACGTAGCACTAAACTACAGACCAGTGTCACTGACATGTGTAGTATGCAAGGTTATGAAAAAGATTATCAGGAGAAGAGTGGTGGAGCACCTAGAAAGTAATGCGCTTATCAACGACGGCCAACACGGTTTCAGGGACAGGAAATCCTGTGTCACAAACCTACTAGAGTTCTACGACAGGGTGACAGCAGTAAGACAAGAGAGAGAGGGGTGGGTAGATTGCATATTCCTGGACTGTAAGAAGGCGTTTGACACAGTTCCACACAAGAGATTAGTGCAGAAGCTGGATGACCAGGCAGAGATAACAGGGAAGGCACTATAATGGATCCGGGAATACCTGTCAGGAAGACAGCAGCGAGTCATGTTACGTGACGAGGTGTCAGAGTGGGCACCGGTGACGAGTGGGGTTCCACAGGGGTCAGTCCTGGTACCGGTGCTGTTTATTGTATTTGTGAACGACATGATGGAAGGAATAGCCTCCGAAGTGTCCCTGTTTGCAGATGATGTGAAGTTGATGAGAATAATTCAATCGGACGAGGACCAGGCAGAACTACAAACGGATCTGGACAAGCTGCAAGCCTGGTCCAGCAATTGACTCTTGGAGTTCAACCCCACCAAGTGCAAAGCCATGAAGATTGGGGAAGGGCAAAGAAGACCGCAGACGGAGTACAGTCTAGGGGGCCAGAGACTACAAACCTCAATAAAGGAAAAAGATCTTGGGGTGAATATAACACCAGGTACCTCTCTTGAGGATCACATCAACCAAATAACTGCTGCAGCATATGGGCGCCTAGCTAACCTAAAAACAGCATTCTGACATCTTAATAAAGAATCGTTCAGAACCCTGTACACTGTGTACGTTAGGCTCATACTAGAGTATGCAGCACCAGTTTGGAATCCACATCTAGCCAAGCACGTAAAGAAGCTAGAGAAAGTGCAAAGGTTTGCAACAAGACTAGTCCTGGAGCTAAGGGGTATGTCCTACGAGGAGAGGTTAAGGGAAATCGACCTGACGACACTGGAGGACAGGAGAGATAGGGGAGACATGATAACGACATATAAGATACTGAGATGAATTGACAAGGTGGACAGAGACAGAATGTTCCAGAGAATGGACACAGAAACAATGGGTCACAGTTGGAAGTTGAAGACTCCTATGAGTCAAAGGGATGTTAAGAAGTATTTCTTCAGTCATAGAGCTGTCAGGAAGTGGAATAGCCTAGAAAGCGACGTAGTGGAGGCAGGAACCATTCATAGTTTTAAGACGAGGTTTGATATAGTTCATGGAGCAGGGAGAGAGAGGACCTAGTAGCAATCAGTGAAGAGGCGGGGGCCAGGAGCTATGACTCGACACCTGCAACCACAAATAGGTGAGTACACACACAGGATGTTCCCGAGATAGGGCACAGGAACAGGGGGTCACAATTGGAAGTTGAAGACTCAGATGAATCACAGGGATGTTAGGAAGTATTTCTTCAGTCACAGAGTTGTCAGAAAGTGGAATAGTCTTGGAAGTGATGTAGTGGAGGGAGGACCCATACATAGCTTTAAGAAGAAGTATCATAAAGCTCATGGGAGCAGGAAGAGTAACCTAGTAGCGACCAGTGAAGAGGCGGAGATACGAGCTGTTACTCAACCCCTGCAACCACAACTAGGTGAGTACAGCCATGAGCTATGTCTCGACCCCTGCAACCACAACTAGGTGAGTACACACACACACACACGCATTCACACACACACACACACATTCACACACAGGCCTAGTGTCTAATCGACGTGTGCCTAGGACAAAATGGTAACTAACTAACACACACACAGGTAATGAGAAAAGAATAACTGAAGAGAAGAACAGAAGTGGAACCAGGGAGAATAAGAGTCATCGTACATCTGCCAGCAGGGATGGACACCTCACCTCTGCCAGCGTAACGTGACGTACTAAATGCCTATGTTGTGGTAACAGGTGCATGTTGAGTGATCAGTTTGTGCCCTGAATCGCTAGAAGCTGTGGGACACAAACCCTGCTCAGGAGTGATTATCATACATGCAGCTCTTAGCATTTAGAAGAAAACAATCTTGGTGTGTGAAGATAGATAACCTTGGTAGGGTGGTGGCACGCAGTAGGTGAGGCCCAGTAGTACTATTCACCTGATAGTAATTTTAAGCACACAAAGACAGCAACAGGGGAACCAAGGGATTGGGTCCATATGCAACACATAGGCTCAAACACGTGGGTACATACATACGCACAAGGGCACTAGTTCGCACAGCCTTTGACTGTTAGGGCCTCCCCCCCCTCTTCCTCTATCGCCTCAACTTCCTCATCCCCCTCTACCTCTTCCCCTGATCCACCCCCCCCATTCTCCCTGATCATGGGTGACTTCAACCATAAGGAAATCGATTGGGAGAACTTAGAGCCACATGGGGGCCAAGAATCGTGGAGGGCTAAGATGATGGAGGTGATACTGGAAAACTTTATGTACCAACACGTAAGGGACATTACCAGAGAGAGAGGAGAGGATGAACCAGCGAGACTGGACCTAGTATTCACCTTGAGTAGTGCAGATATTGAGGACATCACACATGAAAGACCCCTTGGGGTCTGTGATCATGTGGTTCTAAGCTTCTAATGCATAGTAGAGTTACAAGTGGAGGAGGAAGCAGGACGGGCAGGACGAATGAAGCCAAACTACAAGAAAGGGGACTACGTATGCATGAAGAAGTTCCTGCACTGAGTTCAGTGGGACAGAGAGCTGGCAGGGAAGTCAGTAAACGAGATGATGGAATATATGACAACTATATGCACGGAAGCCGAAGAGAGGTTAGCACCCAAGGGTAACAGGAATAGCAAAAAAGCCAGGATGAGCCTGTGGTTCACCCAAAGGTGCAGGGATGCCAAAACCAAGTGAACCCAGGAGAATAAGGAGAGCAGTCGTAGAGCCAGAAATGAATATGCACAGGTGAGAAGGGAGGCCCAAAGACAATACGAGAATGGCATAGCAGCGAAAGCCAAATCTGACCCAAAGCTGTTGTACAGCCACATCAAGAGGAGAACAACACTCAAGGACCAGGTAATCAGGCTGAGGAGGGAAGAAGGGGAGGTCACAAGAAATGACCGTGAAGTGTGTGAGGAGCTCAACATGAGATTCAGAGAAGTGTTCACAGAGGAGATAGAAGGGCCTCCATAAAGGCGGAGAGGTGGGTTACACCATCAGGTGTTGGATACAATATATACAACTGAGGAGGAAGTGAAGAGGCTGCTAAGCGAGCTAGATACCTCAAAGGCGATGGGGCCGGATAACATTTATCCATGGGTCCTGAGAGAGGGAACAGAGGAGCTATGTGTACAACTAACAACAATCTTCAACACATCTATCGAAACAGGGCGACAGACTAAACTACAGACCAGTGTCACTGACATGTACAGTATGCAAGGTCATGGAGAAGATTATCAGGAGGAGAATGGTGGAGCACCTAGGAATGAATGAGCTTATCAACGACAGCCAGCATGGTTTCAGGGATGGGAAATCCTGCATCACAAACCTACTGGAGTTCTATGACAGGGTGACGGCAGTAAGACAGGAGAGAGAGTGGTGGGTCGATTGCATTTTCTTGGACTGTAAGAAGGCGTTTGACACAGTTCCACATAAGGGATTAGTGCAAAAGCTGGAGGACCATTCAAGGATAACAGGGAACTCACTACAGTGGATCAGGAAATACCTGTCAGGAAGACAATAGCGAGTGATGGTACGTGGCAAGGGGTCAGAGTGGGCGCCTGTAACAAGGAGGTGCCACAGGGATCAGTCCTAGGACCGATACTGTTTCTGGTATTTGTGAACGACATGGCGGAAGGAATAGACTCCGAAGTGTCCTTGTTTGCAGATGATGTGAAGTTGATGAGAAGAATTCAATCGGACGAGGATCAGGCAGAACTACAGAGGGATCTGGACAGGATGCAGGCCTGGTCCAGAAACTGGCTCCTGGAATTCAACCCCACCAAGTGCAAAGTCATGAAGATTGGAGAAAGGCAAAGAAGACCACATACGAAGTATAGTTTAGGGGGCCAGAGCCTACAAACCTCACTCAAGGAAAATGATCTTGGGGTGAGTATAACACCGGGCACGTCTTCTGAGGCGCACATCAACCAAATAACTGCTGCAGCATACGGACGCCTAGCAAAACTAAGAACAACATTCCGACATCTTAATAAGGAGTCATTCAGGACCCTGTACACTGTGTACGTTAAGCTCCTACTGGAGTATGCAGTGTCAGTTTGGAACCCTCACCTAGCCAAGCATGAAATGAAACTAGAAAAAGTGCAATGGTTTGCAACAAGACTAGTCCCGGAGCTAAGGGGTATGTCCTACGAGGAGAGGTTGCGAGAAATAGACCTGACGACACTGGAAGACATGAGAGATAGAGGGGATATGATAACGACATATAAAATAATGAGAGGAATCGACAAGGTGGACAGAGACAGAATGTTCCAGACGTGGGACACAGCAACAAGGGGTCACAGTTGGAAGTTTAAGACTCAGATGAACCACAGGGATGTTAGGATGTATTTCTTCAGTCACAGAGTTGTCAGAAAGTGAAATAGTCTGGGAAGTGATGTAATGGAGGTAGGATCCATACATAGTTTTAAGGAGAGGTATGATAAAGCTCATGAAGCGGGTAGAGTGACCGTGTAGAGGCCAGTGAAGAGGAGGGGCCAGGATCTATGATCCGACCCTTGCAACCACAACTAGGTGAGTACAACTAGGTGAGTACACATATTTCATGGACCAACATGTTAGGGGACAACCAAAGAGAGAGAGGGGGAGGGTAAGAATCATACATGACAACCAGCACGGCTTCAAGAAGGGGGGAAATCCTGTGTCACACACCTGCTGGAGTTCTACGACAACGTAACAGAAGTAAGACATGAGAGAGAGGGATGGATAGACTTCATCTTCTTGGACTGTAAGAAGGGTGTTGACATAGAACCACACAAGAAACTGATTGAAAAACTAGAGGAGCAGGCAGGAATAGCACGGAAAGCATTGCATTGGATCAGGGAATACCTGACAAGGAAACAACGAGTGTTGGTACGTGACGAGGTGTCAGAGTGGGTGCACGAGTAGAGTGGTGTTCCATAAGAATCATTCCTAGGTTTGGTGCTATTTCTTGTATAGGTGAATGATATGACGGAAGGGATAGATTCAGAGGTGTCCCTGTCTGCACACAATGTGAAACTAATGAGGAGAATACAAGTGGATGTATATCCGGTAATAAAGAGGATCTGGACAGGCTGCAAACCTGATACGACAAATGGCTCCTAGAGTTTAAACTAATCAAGTGCTTGGTGAATGGCAAAGAAGACCGGAAACGGAGTACAGCCTAGGGACTCAAAAGCTGCAAAACTCTCTCTTAGGGTGAGTTTTGCACATCCGAGGCGCATATCAAATAAATAGCCACTGCAGTATGTGGATGCCTATTAATTAAAGCTATGAATACCATTTCGACATCTAAATAAAGAGTCAGTCACGACACTGTACACCGTGTATGTCAGAACCATATTGGAGTATGCAGCACCAGTATGGAACCCACGCCTGGTTAAACACGTCAACAAACTAGAGAAAAGTGCAAAAGCTTGCAACGAAACTACTCCTGGAGCTAAGGGGTATGTCACATGAGGAGAGGTTATGTGAATCCAACTTAACGATACTGGAGGACGAGAGGTATAGGAGGGGGGGGTAACATGATAACGACATATGAAATACTAGAGACACTGACAAGATAGACAGAGCCAGAAGGTTTCGAAGATGGGACACAAGAGCATGGAGACACAACTGAAATTTTAAAACTAAGATGAGTCATAACGACATTAGGAAATATTTTTTTCAGCTTCAAAGCTGTCTGGTGGAAAAATCTGGAGAGTGAAGTAGAGGAAGCAGGATCCATACGTAGATTTAAGATGAGGTATGATAAGACTTTTGGAGAGAGTGAACCTAGTACTAACTTTTTTCACTAAGGTATTTGAGGAGGTAGATCATGGAAATGAATATGATATTGTGCATATGGACTTCAGTAAGGCTTTCGATAGAGTTCCACATCAGAGGCTACTGAGGCCATTTTTTACCTGGGTAGAGGCATAGTTGAAAAATAAGGGGAAGAGAGTTTGCATAAATGGGGAGAAATCAGAATGGGGGCACGTCTCAAGCGGTGTCCCACAGGGGTCAGTTTTGGGGCCCCTGTTGTTTACAATTTACATAAACGACATAGATGAGGAAATAAATAGCAACATAAGCAAATTTGATGATGACACCAAAATAGGCCGTCCAATTCATTCTAATGAGGACATTAGAGCACTCCAGGATGATTTGAATAGACTGATTACTTGTGATTGCGAAAAGGATTTAGGAGTTCTGGTTAGCAGTAATCTGAAACAAAGACAACAGTGCATAAGTGTTCGCAATAAAGCTAACATAATCCTTGGCTTCATATCAAGAAGTATAAATAATAGAAGTCCTCAGGTGGTTCTTCAACTCTATATATCTTTTGTTAGGCCTCATTTAGATTATGCCGCACAGTTCTGGTCACCGTATTACAGAATGGATATAAATGCACTGGAAAACGTACAGAGGAGGATGACAAAGTTGATCCCATGTATCAGATCTTCCATATGAAGATAGACTGAGGGCCCTGAATCTGCACTCTCTAGAAAGGCGTAGAATTAGGGGAGATACGATTGAGGTGTATATCTGGAAAACAGGAATAAATAAAGGGGATGTAAATAGCGTGCTGAAAATATCCAGCAAAGACAGGACTCGCAGCAATGGTTTCAAGTTGGAAAAGTTCAGATTCAGGAAGGATATAGGAAAGCACTGGTTTGGTAATAGAGTTGTGGATGAATGGAACAAACTCCCGAGTACCGTCATAAAAGCTAAGACGATGTGTAGTTTTAAAAATAGGTTACATGAGTGGGTGTGGGTGGGTGTGAGTTGGACCTAACTAGCTTGTGCTACTAGGTCAGATGCCGTACGAATTCCTTAAGTTAACCCTGGAAAGGGTTAACTCCATGTGGTCGGGTATAAACAGGGGAGTGATGGACTTGCCTTGCATGGGTCAGTAGGCCTGCTGCAGTGTTCCCTTTTTCTTATGTTCTTAGTAGCGACTAGCAAAGATACAGGGACAGGAGCTATGAATCGACCCCTGCTTCCACGAATAGGTGAGTACAAATACGGTGAGAAATTACACACACACACACACACTTATGTAAGTTAGCTAAACCAGTGAGAAAATTTTATTTTCTTTACAAATAAAAATAAAATATTTAACTATAGAAATGTGGAAAAGTTGAAATGTAATTTATATATGAGGAAGATAAATTTAATGAATAGAAAACATTCACATCTTTAGGGCGTTTTCTAATGTAACGAAGATAATTACTTTTTTACGGAACATTTCTCGGTAATATTTTTTGTTTATTTTTCCAGTATTCTCGCTGATAATTCGAGAACGCCTAATTCGATTGGCTTCAGATTTTCACTGCAGGCGCACTATATCTGGAACAAGAGTCACTGGGATATTTGCATGTGTGTGTGTGTGTGTGTTTGTGTGTGTGTGTGTGTGTGTGTGTGTGTGTGTGTGTGTGTGTGTGTGTGTGTGTGTGTGTGTGTCTTACGGACAATGTTGCGCAGATCATTCTCAGATTTTGTTTCTAAGTGGTAACAGCAGAGAGCCAGTTTCTGGCGGGTTCAAACTTTCAACACTGGTGTGTCCTACTGAGAAGGTTGGTGTTGTTGTTGGTGCCTTTTAGTGACTTTTAATCTCGAAATAGTATAGTATAAATTTTCAATTTGTGTTGGAAATTCTCCAAAAGAGGGGGGTATCAGCCCTTTGTGCCCTTTTCAAGGGCCTTACCCTTTCCAGCCCTTAGGAAAGGCCAGACTCTATACCTTAGCAAGAAGTTATAGGAAACTGTTGTAGCAGTTTCTACACTTGAACCTCTAATCATGTGCTCCAGTAATCGAAGTATTTAGAGAACACAAGCATTTGAATTACCACTTGTAGCAGCATGTAGCAATTGTTGAAATTGTGCTGATGTCAGCGATGCCAAGCCCCGCTGAGGCACGAGAGCATGAGGGCGTTAGATTGAACTTATAAACCAAAGAGACGGGTCCTACAGCGCGAGGGAATTTAACCTCGGATAAGAACTGTTCCAGAGCATTTAGTGAATAAAATCGCGGTATATTCAGAAGTGTGCGCAGCTTCTTATTACTGCTAAAAGACAAACGTAGAGAGACAATCGCTAGAGAACTCCATCGAAAACAAGACGGTGACTCATCAGCGTTCTACAAATCAAGACAACGATATTCGGGTGTGAATTAAGGGTCCGTTTCAAATACCCAGAAGTCTGCTTAGACATAGATGTCACCAGCTGCGCAGTTAGGAATACATATTTTGTTCTAGGCAGATTTATCATTCACCCGGTCACACGTGGGCAATCCGCCCAAACACTGTGAGTAAACCGCCGTTCAGTCCATTCAATGACTGATTATATGGCATACGCTCCTTTGGGGCAATAATATAAGTCTCACATAATTTTATTTTACCATACAGCCCTGTGGGGGATGTGAACGTCTGCATCAACCATCGGTTACTGGGATGGCTGGGTAATCGTGGATGCATCTACAAGCTAAGTATAGCAACATTTACAGTCCACTTTATCGTAGGGGTACATTCCCCCACACCATTACTGCATTATTTCGTCTCGATGTTGGTGAGGGATTCTTGATTCAAGGAACTGCATTTTATATCTTCCTCTCACTTGAATCGAATTTGAATGCATCACTTACCAAAGGCGTTGTCTTACCTCTACTGGTTAGGTGCTTTGCAAGGAATAAAATACAACGTACAGCATTAATTTATTATCGCAGAGTCATCTTAGGAAAAGGATGAAGAAATTTTATGGTTGGGAAGGCTGTTCTGTTTAGTAAAAGTTATCATCTAATGTCTCATCACCCTTTCAAAGACTTATACTGTGAGTGATGTTAGGGATACTAGTCCCTAATTTTTGGCTATCGTTCAACGCCTTATCAAGAAATACGAAGTTCAGTTCAGTATGGTCACTAATACACCGGAGGCTCTCATATTCTATTTCATCTACGTCAAATGTACTTGTAGTAAATATAAGATCCAATCTTGCTGGTTCATCTCCTCTTTCTCTTGCAATGTTCTTAACAAGCAGACATAAAAAGGCTGTATTAACCACCTTTACTATTTTAGATCTCCATGTTTCTGGTCCCCCATGAGGGTCCCAGTTCTTTCGGTCAGTTTCTTTCTGGTTGAAATCACCCATGATTAATTACCCCACTTTAGCCTGATGCACTCTCCTTGGCTGCTTCTGCTAAGGTGCTTACCATGGCCAAATCTTTCCCTTCATATTCCTGTCTTGTTCTTCTCTTGCTTGGTAGTGAGTTGTAAATCCCTTCCTGGGTCCAACAGCCTTGAATGAACTCCACTGTGTAATCAGTTAGCTCATTTCTATTTCTCCTTCTCTTCTTTTCAGACCTCCATTATTTTCTAATTAGCAGCGTCACTCCTTTCCCTCCTCTGTTTGCACACTCTTTACTTATTACCTGGTATCCTACTAGGAATATGAAATTAGTTATCATTTCAGGTAGTTTGATCTTTGTGATAACTATAATATCTGGGTTTAACTCTGCTTTCCATTTTGAAACTCATCATTTTTGGATAATTTATCCACATATGTGTTTTATGTTTTGGTTGTTGTGGTCTCATCTTTCTGTTTGTGGAACATTAGTCCAGTGTGGGGAAGGTTAAGCTGGGGGTGAGTGTGGGGCAGGTTAAGCGGGGAGTGAGTGTGAGACAGGTTAAGCTGTAGGTGAGTGTGGGGCAGGTTAAGCTGGGGGTGAGTGAGGGGCATGTTAAGCTGGAGGTGAGTGTGGGGCAGGTTAAGCTGGGGGTGAGTGTGGGGCACGATAAGCTGTGGGTGAGTGTGTGGCAGGTTAAGCTGGGGGTAAGTGTGGGGCAGGTTAAGCTGGGGGTGAGTGTGGGGCAGGTTAAACTGGGGGTGAGTGTGGGGCAGGTTAAGTTGGGAGTGAGTGTGGGGCACGTTAAGCTGTGGGTGAGTGTGGGGCAGGTTAAACTTTGGGAGAGTGTGGGGCAGGTTAAGTTGGGAGTGAGTGTGGGGCACGTTAAGCTGGGGTGAGTGTGGGGCAGGTTAAACTGGGAGTGAGTGTGGGGCAGGTTAAGTTGGGAGTGAGTGTGGGGCACGTTAAGCTGGGGGTGAGTGTGGGGCACGATAACCTGGGGGTGAGTGTGTGGCAGGTTAAGCTGGGGGTGAGTGTGGGGCAGGTTAAGCTGGGGGTGAGTGTGGGGCAGGTTAAACTGTGGGTGAGTGTGGGGCAGGTTAAGTTGGGAGTGAGTGTGGGACACGTTAAGCTGGGGGTGAGTGTGGGGCAGGATAAGCTGGGGGTGAGTGTGTGGCAGGTTAAGCTGGGGTGAATGTGGGGCAGGTTGCTGGGGGTGAGTGAGGGTAGGTTAGCTGAAGGTGAGTGTGGGGCATGTTAAGCTGGGGGTGAGTGTGGGGCAGGTAAAGCTGGTGGTGAAGTG